>JAUPMG010000014.1:18336205-18346465 GCA_031762675.1 Pachysandra terminalis
ACAATAACACCCTTATGATACATAATGTGCACAACAATATACAAGTAATTAAATAAAATATAAATACACTATAATTCAAAGAATATAAATAATTTTAAAAGGTTCAAGTCATTACAGTTAGCTTCTTTAATGAGTAAACTCTCCAAAGGATGGAATAAATATTATAGACCTGACATGGGCTAACCACCCTCAGATGATCAATCCAGAGGCTAACTACCATGAGATTATCAATTCGTCTAAGGATTTGTCACCTTTCTCAAAAGACTAAGGGTTTGTCTCATTTGAAGGATAAAGATATGGGCTGTCACCTATAATAGACTTAAAGCCCTACCGACTTCGAAGGAATCTTTATTGGAGAGGCCTTCGAACATATGTTTATTCTCTCATTCCCAAATACCACCTCCAAAGACATCTACAAACTTGTGGGACTCATTATTGCACTTTATTAAAGGGGGCATTTCGAATGAAACGCGTTTACATATGATTTCGTTGAGTTCAGTTCAAGGACACTCGAATTGGTTGCTTAACCTAAAACCTCAAAGGATTCTATGATGACTCTTCTCTTACAGGGATAATTGATTATGAAAATGAATTGCCTGTTAAGAAACTTAAATCTAATGTCGCTATATGGAAAATTCGATAATATACTGGTCACCATTGTGATGTATGTAGTTACTCTGACCTCCCTCGAATAAACATAGATTAACATACTAAAATTGGTTCCCTCAAAGGTAAACGAAGGCTTGAAGAGTATTTTATGTGGAATTCGAATGACTCATTTATTTAGAGATGATTGTAATAAATCCTCAAACAGTCACGTGATAAAATGTCAATAACTTATATATATATATCTTATTTTAAGGGATATTGCCTTATGAAGAATGGTACAGATAAGAATGGATATGTTATTTTGGATACATATGCATGTTACACGTGTCATAAATCTGTAATCTCTTAGATCCCAAGGCAACCCATCACAGAGCAAGTTCACTTAATCAAGTGACTCGCCATAATTTCATTCTATAAATAACTTGTGCGCATTGATTATGCATAGACTTTGGACATGCATTACTGCATGGAGATATTTCCAATTATCTCTCTAGACACGCGTCCGATTGACACTTGTCCTGATCAATAGAGGATATTTTTGGTGTTTTTATCTATAAATAGCAGAGCATGCCCTCAAATCAGGATCATTCATCATCTAAATGACGGGTGGAATAGTGGGAAGATCCAATCACCTTTACATATAACTCGTAGATACGTGAAAGAAATAAAAAGTGATAACTTATCTGAGAAACTTATAAGAGAGATTTTTTTCCTTCGAACACTGAGATTCCCTTACTTTGTGGTGTGCATTCTTGTTGGCATACTTGACATCTCAATCTCATCTCTTTGTCTTATCCGTAGGTTATATATGAGAAGAAATGCTCTTGAAAGAACAGTTGTGCGACAATTTAGGCTATATTGAGACCGACTTTCTGGACTATATATCTGTTGATGTAATCGTATTGGTGAATTCTAGCTTTATCAATCAAAGGCATTTGAATTCCTATATGTTACAAATTTTGTATCACCATTAATTGATGACTCTACTAGGGAGTCTAGTCATTTCTTAAAGAAGCATTCCCATGTTTAATTATCACTCTATTTTAATTTCAATGAATCCTTCCACTTCAAATGTTGCTCCTACTGTGGAAGAAGTTTATGAGCAACACCACCTAGAATAACCTATACCTACACGAGTTGCTGAGCATTCAACAGCTACGATACCTCTTATTGCATCCGTACAAACCTTGCAATCTGAGTTAACTATTCTCCCAGCAACGTCTGGTTTAAATATTTATTCTGAAACTACTCTTAGAGTATCTCCTATGGTTGATTATCGTTAAAATATACCAACAATATTTCCTACTTCCAAAAATGACTTTGTCATTATTGATGACGTTGAGGCTCTTCTTCATAAATCTCATGTGAATGATACATATTGGATTAAGAGAGACTTTTGTCCTCCATACCTCGAAGACCTTCTTAATAAGCCGTATGCCAAGAACTATGAAAGCCCTACCTTCCCTCAGTTTACTGGATAACTTGAGACTGTCAAAGACTATGTGAGTCGTTTCATCGAAGCTGTAACGACCCACCCCACCTGACACAATATTGTCCGCTTTTGGCTCACCCGAATCAAACTTCCCAGGAGGTCACCCATCCTGGTACTACTCCCGCCCAAGCACGCTTAACTGCGGAGTTCTGATTGGGTTCACAGCCATCACGGCTTTAAAACGGGTTATGTCATAGTTGGGTGTTGAATATACATATAGTACATCACCTTCACCTGCCCAGGCGATGCGGGATTGCCCAACCTAGTAGCTCGCCCAATGTATCGCGCACCCGCCCACACAGGTCACCACAGAAGCCTTGGGAGCTTATATTGAAAACAGAGAACTTCGCCTGCGTAAATTCTCTAAGGGGGCGTTTGGTGGGGATTATAGAAGCAGATTCTAGGTATAGTTAGAGTCTATAATCCTAACCAAACATCTCTAATCGGATTATAGTTCAGATTATAGAATATGATTATATGATCTTATCAAAATCCAGAATCCATAAAAAGTTGGATTCTCAGATTCATAATCGATTCTTGCTAAATCTGACTCGAATTAGATTTTCGGGATTCTCCAAAAACCAATGTTTTAAAACCTGGCTTGAATGCTAACCCGATAAAAACAACGAGTTGGGTCAACCCGGTTGAACTGACAGATGAACCCAGATCGACCCATAAACGCACATGTACAATCTAAAAAAAAACTTGATTTTTTTTTAATTAAAAACCAGAGCTGAATATATGATTAGAATCGAATATATGATTAGAAAAGAATATATTATTTAATTATCTTTTATTTATTAAGAACCCATAAAATAATCTAAAAAACTTGAATTTTTTTTTTCAATAACAAGAAACAAGCATACGAAAATAAATGAAATGGTTTCTTTCAAATTTGAAACCGAATATGATTTTAAATTTTATTTCATTAATTATTTTTTCTTTATTAAGAACCCATAAAATAATCTATAAAAAACTTAAAATTTTTTTTATCAATAACTAGAAACGAACATATGAAAAAAAAATGAATTGGTTTCTTTCAAATTTGAAATTTCAACGATGAGATAAAGAGAGAGAGAGAGAGAGATAGAGAGAGAGTTATCGGAATGTAGTCAGAGGACAATCAACCGACAACAAAGGTTTGGAGTTCAACGTTTGCGGAGTTCAACGTTTGCAGAGAAAATAACAAGCGTTAAACCTATTTTCGGGTTTTAGACTTTAGAATAAAACTCCAAAGCCTATACGTTGTAATTAGTTCATTACCCCATCGGGTTCCAATTATTGTTTTAACTTGGTCAAGTCACTGGTTTAACCAGTGGGTCTTGCTAGGTTTTTGAAACTTATTGGGTTAAAAGCCAACCCGACTAGGTTATATCATTGGGTACCAGTTGAACCGGGCGGGTCGGGTTGGGTTTTAAAACATTGCTAAAAACAATAGAAAGCATGATGGTTTTTTTGCTAAGAAATTTTATGATTATGAGATTTGATATTTTTTATTTAATAATTAATTAATATTATATAATACAATTATGTTTCTTTATGATTTTATTTTATGTAATTAAGGTATAAAGTATAAAATATATCCTTATAATCTGGGTCAACCAAATGAGATTTGGATTCTAGTTGGCAGAATTAAATTTTAGAATCTAATGTCTCCAAACATGATTTTAGATTTTGAAAACTAACAATAAGAATCTGAATTTTCATAATCCAAGATTATAATCAAAATTCAGAATCCGGAATTCACACCAAATGCCCCCTAATTCATTTTTTGAAAAAGACATATATTTGATATAGCCGATTGAACCTCTTATATTCAAAAACCTATGGAAAGAAAAAAAATTCCCCGAAAAATAATCGATAAAATTTTGTATTGTGAGATATTTTTGGAAATAAAGGATTAGTTTCTTGGCACACGTTTCGATGGGATCTTTCCCTTAATTGAATAGATAGTTATAGATAGACTAAATATAAATATTTAAAATCTAGTAGTATAAAAAAGTTAAAGTGTAAAAGCCAAAATTGATGGGATTGAGTTCTTAATCGAATTTAAATTTGGATAATGTAATACATGATCTGTCACATTTGATCCATATTGGGATTGGTTAGGATCGAGATCGGCCAAGACTGGTCCGACTCTTCGGTATGATACAATAGTTGTATCGTATGGCTTTGAATCAAATCATCCAATCGATACCATCTGGTCCGACTCCTCGGTGCTTTGAATCAAATCATCCAATCGATACCATCTGGTCCGACTCCTCGGTATGATACAATAGTTGTATCGTATGGCTTTGGATCGAATCATCCAATCGATACCAGTACAGATTGAGTGATTCAATGGATTCAACCGATCTAAATATTTTTTTTTAAATTTATAAATTAAACGGTTCAAACGGATATTGATCTGGATCGACCGGTCCCGACCAGTACCGACGGTTTGACGACTGGTACCGGTACTACCAGTCCGGCGAGAGTCTAGCCGATCAAATTTTATTTTATTTTTTTAAAAGATTGGGTGATCTGTTTTTTACCGGATCCGGACCACCGTTATTACAGGTCCCGATCTGGATTGGCCGGTACCGCCCCGATCCCAAGACTTTAAACCTTGCTGAAGTGCCTGAGCGGGTAGTAATCCGACAGCATCGCGAATACCGGCGACGTCATTTATGAGCTCTTTCACGGAAAACTTACCATCTTCTCCGTCAAGCAAGAGACATCTTTGATGCAGTCTCTAAGAACTCTGCCAATCATGAAGCGAAAGAGATCTAGAGCTCCAATCTCCACTAACCAACCAACCCTCCCCCCTTCAACCCCTCCAACAACCCCTCTAACCATCCCCAACAAAACCCACCAACACAACAAGAGCCCCATTTCAATCTCGAACTCATCCAATAGACCCAGAAGAAATCTCACCTCAAACTTCTCCATCAACCCCAAATCCTCCATACCCATAAATCCAAACCCCTACAAATGGGAACCCCTCAACCTTGGAAGATCAGAGCTCTTCTTGCCTCTCACATTACCCACTGGTCAGTCCTTCAGATGGAAACAAACAGCCCCTTTTCAGTACACCGGCGTCATCAAATCCCACCTTGTTTCTCTCAAGCAGCTCGACAATGGCGAGGGTGATGTTGCTTACTTCGTTCATCGAACCACCACCGATGAAAACGAAGCTAGAGAGTCTCTGCTCGATTATCTCAACGTGGGTATTTCGCTGGGGGACATGTGGGAGGCGTTCTCGGCATCTGATTCAAGGTTTTCCGGCTTAGCTGCGCATTTGGGCGGTGCCCGAGTGCTCAGGCAAGACCCTCTTGAGTGTCTCATTCAGTTTCTATGTTCTTCTAATAATAATATTGGGAGAATTACTCGAATGGTGGACTTCGTTTCATCTTTAGGCGATTATTTGGGGGCTGTTGAAGGTCTTGAGTTCTATGGATTCCCGACTTTGGAGCGGTTATCACTTGTTTCGGAGGCAGAGCTTCGAGAAGCAGGTTTTGGTTACAGGTTATCTTTCCTTCCCTTTGTTATGTTGGTGGGCATCCTTGTTTAATTATCAAATCACCTGCATTGTAGCTTTGATGTAAGTGACCTTTACCAATTTGTTAAGCATTTTTTTCCTCATGTTAGTTGAATAATATAGTTGGATTGATTTTTAGCTGATTTATCTGTTTTTAGGTTCTTGATGTTATGAGTTTTAAGAACTCCTTGAACTGTGTGGCTGTATCATTTGAGTATGTACGTCAATGTTGCAAGAATTGTTATTATGGGTTAGTGCTTGTGTATTGTTGTTTATTGTTTATTATCTGTATGTAAGATTTTATGATTTGATTAGTTCATCAGTCTCTAACTTGGCTAGTCGCTAGGTTTTGCCAATTCAGGAATTGGGATGCTTCGGTACCGACAACATGAATTATAGACATGATTTTGACAATTCTTGTAGCTAGTAAATGTTTGAATACCTCGAAGTTTATGAGAGTAAAATGAACACCAAGAATTTCTAAGTGAGGAACAAGTGGTTTGAATACCTCAAAATTTATGAGAGTACAATGAACACCAAGAATTTCCAAGTGAGGAACAAGAGGATTAATTCGTAGTTCTGTCTCTCCCTTATTTTTAGCATAAATTATGTGTCTCAGTGTTTTAAGGGCATAATGCGACCAACCTATGGCAAAAGATAAAAGTTATAGGGAGTTAGAGGGAGAACATGAAATGCAAAGGAAATAAGGGAAATAAGAGAAAAAGGAAATTATGCTTTGAAGAAAAGAAATTTCACCCACACCCGCACCAATAACCAACAGCAAAGAAAGCAAATTTCTTTCAACTTGATCTTATTATATCATCTTGTTTATCGTCTTTTGCTTGTGTGAGAGAGGGAGGTTTTTTTTTTTTTTCATCGTGTTATCGTTTCTAGTCTCATGTTTTCATTTTTTAATATTTTTGTGAATCAATGTAGCTAAAATGGACATATCTGTTTTTGGGATGAATATATCTATTTTCCTAGTCTCAACATACCCATAGGATGTGTGTAGCTGAGATGACGATGTTAAGATGGATGTGTGAAAAGGTATAGAAAGATAAAGTAAGGGGTAGACCCAGTAAGAGATAAAATAAAGTTGAATAAGATGGTTTGGGCTAGTATAATGTAGACGTTGGGAGACATTTGTACGAAGGTGTGACAGTGAGAGGGTGCATGTTGAAGGATTTGAAAGTGGAAGCTCTAAAAGGACCTAGACGGAGTTGGTTAGAAATGATTTGAGTACACATAATTTGATTCAAGATATGTTTTTTTGATAGATTTGGATGTTAGAATGGGATTTGTGTTGTTGACACCAACTAGTTAGAATATGGCATTTTGTTGATTGTTATTGTAAATGAGGTCCAAAATAATTAAAATAGAATATTGTATAATATAGTTAATCATTAAAAGGAGCTTCTCTCAAATTAATTTGGCACCTTTGGCTTCTCTCAAATTAATTTTAGCACCTTTGGCTGTTGAGCTCCGTCCAACTTCGAAATCTAAGAATTGAGCTTTGATCATTTTTTTTATAGGTCCACGTACATTGAGAAGCTCAAAAAGAGACTTCCCACATGGAAGAGGAGATACCTATATTTTTTTTTGATCGGTAAAAGTGTATTATATATATATATATATATTAAAGTAAAAGAAAACCTATACAAGTAAATAATTTGTAAGTACAGTATAACCAAAAAAGTCATCCTAACTAATCCCAAAATAGTCCCCACTTGCTGTCAAATTCTTCAAATAAAGTCTCCTGAAATTCCTTATGTGTAGATGCCCAATAAAAAAATAAGGGACAAGACATGATCTGCCAATCTCTGAATTGACATCTCCTTTCCATTAAAAATCCTTCTGTTCCTCTTGCTCCAAATCGACCAAAGAATCGCCGCAGGGCAAATATTCCACAGTATATTACTCCTCTTTCCTTTCTTCTTCCCCTTCCATCCCCAACTCTCTAGAGCACTTTTCAAATCCCTCGGCATGGCCCAAACCAGTTTAAATCTTAGTATTAAAGCCCCCCACAATCTTCGGGCATATTCACAATGCAGAAAAATATGAGAAGTCTCCTCCTCCCTCTTGCACAAACAACACCTTGATGCCAAATGCCAACCTCTACTTTTTAGATTATCTAAGTAAGGATTTTATCCTCAGCTGCAGTTACGGATAATTAATTCAAGATAATGGAAGTGGTTAGTTTTGGGAATCTCCTGATTCCTATGTCTAAACATTACTTATCAACATTGTCATTTGTATGAAACATAAATTACATAGACTAAATCTTCAAGTCCATCAATATTTCCTTTGTCCATCGCTAGTTCCACGACCAGGTAAAGGGGGACAGTTGCATCATGTTGGCAGCTACTATAAAACTTTGCTAAATCTCTTATGACATGAGTCTTGAATCATCATGAACTACAATAATATTTTCAAAGATTTTTCAATTTGACCATGAACAAATGCAAAACAAACTAAATGAGGATAGTGGGTATGAAGTATGGATTAGTTTTTATGAAAACTACAAACGGGTATATCCAAATGTTTTTGACTGCTGAATAAATATTGCAACGACTACACAAGTTAAATGCCGAAGTGTCAAATGAGTTCACATGTTTCCATGCACACAAGAAAAAATATACACAGTGATAGACCAACCTGAATGATAGATAATCAGACTGGTTGACAAAAGTGATGACACGTTTTGAATCTGGACGGGCAACAGGGAAGAGATGTTTTAGAATATTTGCTGTCCTTTCACCCACCTATCAGCAATCAACAAATCCATTATCTGAATGCACAGTTAGTAGATAAACAGAGATAGGTACGTCAGACAACATAAACTTGAGAGTCGGTGAATGCAAAGGTCAAAAAGATCACACCTATAATCTTATATTGTGTGTTCCCAACAGAAAAGGGATGGCACCAAAAGCGCAAGTCCTTGATTGCTAAACTTGCATATCAGTAGAGACATTAGAACCAGCATAGTCTATAGCTATTTTATATTTCTGGTAGCACGATTCTTAAGTTAATTGCTTTTTCCTAGAAGTCCACCTTTGATTGAAAAAAAAGAAAATGTAATGTTTTAAATAATAACTCAAAAAGTAATAAGCTTCACCTATATGTATGAATTGTTCCAATTCTTATTAACTTTCTACCCCTTTTTCATTCTTAAGTTGAATTTCAATCTCCCGCTAACATCAACTTTCTTAGCAAAACAAGAAACATTCGTCATCAACTACTACAAAGAAAAACAAGTGTCAATGATCAAGAAAAGAACTAAACTAATCCATTTCAAAGATAATATACAGAAATATTTACCACAGTTGAGAATTTTCAAGAATTAAGTTAGTGTAACCCTCAAACTACAAAGATGCCTTTACCTTGGTTGAGAAGTTGTTAAGAATTAAGTTAGGGTAAGCCTCAGACATTGTTCCCATAGCCTTCTTGTCTGTAATGTCATGTCTTTTAACCTACATATAATGACAAATAAGAAATTTCACAAACAACACACTAGTAAACTTTAGAAAATGAAACCAAAAAAAAAAGACACCACCAACAACAACAATACAGTAGAGAATCGAACTGCATACCACATTGAATAATCCAAAGTGTGCAGTTGGACCAAAAGGCAAGTGGCAAATAGTTAAACCATCTGGCTCACCACGATGCTCATGAACCAATACAACATCTGTAAACTCATGAGCACGGCAAGTTTCAATGATTTCTGAAATTACCTGTGAAGAGAAAAAATAGGAACAGCATTCCACATCTTTATTAGCAGCTCACCAAATTTTAGAATGGAAACTATACTAAGAAGATATATATGACGAATTTCCAGAGTAATGTTATTAAAGATATTGGCAAGCCTTTATCACCTTACAAATCTGCAAGTCCGGATGCTTATCACGAAATGTTAGCATGTTGGTAAGAGATTCATGCTTAGTACGCCCTATCTAATTCGTGAGTACTCTCTCAAGCTAACATCTAGTGTCATACACTTCACTAAAGACTTTTTTATTTACTTGTTTGAAAGTTTAGATGTCTATGACTAAGAATAATATTCAGGAAAACGATCATGCAAAATCCAGCATAAGTGGTTTGTATGACTTCTACTTTATACTTTAATATGACCAAGCTTTCAAAGATAAGGTATTTAAGTTTTGTGCATCAAGTAGTAAATCAGAAAAGGAGTCCTGAATCCATATATCATTTATGGCGAACATCACAAATGAAGTCTGCATTTTGAAAACATTTATCTCTATAAACTGTACAACACTAGAACCATAAAAATAACACAAATAATAGGGGGAAATGCTAAAGAAAAAGAAAAGGAAGAAGATAAAAAAAAAAACTCAGGCTTTGTAAAAGGATGATGTCTCCTTAGGAAAATCATTAACCTTTTTATGGATAAAAATGCTTTATTGATTAAGAAGAAAAAAGTAATAGAGCGTACGCAAAGAGTGAACTTCAGAAAGTATAACCGAGGCTATTAAACAATTTTTGTTTTCAAAGAAAATCCTCAAAGGCAAAAATGCCTTTGAGGCTCTCCAACGGTGGGAGGGGGGTTACTGATCATAAAAAAAAAAAAAAAACGGTGGGAGGGGGGTTGAAGCATGGATCCCGACCTGTAGATTATAAT
>JAUPMG010000014.1:18352496-18365725 GCA_031762675.1 Pachysandra terminalis
GAACTTTGTTATTTTAGTTATCAGCTTAAGTGCGGTTCTAAATTCTAATTACTATTGTATTATATGTTTTAGTTGATCAAGTTTAGAGACTATATTGGGTCATTTGGATCGGAGGCCGCCATTGCTGCTAGGAAGAAGATGATGCCATGTAAGTTTTAGTTCAGTTTCTAGTTAAATTACAAGAAATCTTTTTTATTATATAGATTTTAATATCTAGATTTAATGAACAGGTGAGTGGTGGCTCATGTACGGGACCAGCACCCCTACACTTCGATCTTTAGCTGTCCGGATCTTGGCCCAGACTGCATCATCCTCAGCTTGTGAGCGGAATTGGAGCACTTTTGCTCTCATCCATATGAAACAACACAACAGATTGGTGTATAGGAAGCTGCAGAAGTTGGTTTGCTGCCACTACAACATGCGTTTGAGGATGAGAACGTTGGAGGATGAGAGTTCGAGCACTTTACCAATCGACCCGGTTGATTTGCTAGTAGGGACGACTGATGCTGATGACCCACTTTATGAGTGGGTTAGGACTTCTGAGTTGGATCAGGCCGATGAGCGCCCTAATGAAGAGATAGCCAGAGCTGCTGCAGAATTGGGGATTGATGTGGATCGGGTTATGGAGATAGTGGTGGGAGAGATTGGGGGAGACTCATTAGATAGGGCCGTGCGCATCACCCCGTCACCCACACATTCTGGTGGTGGGAGTGGTAGTGGAGGTGGAGGTGGTAGTGGAGGTGCTTGGGCTCAAGGTATTGCTGGTGATGATGGTTGAGACGATGATGATGATGATGGTGGCGACGGTGGCACAGGCGGGGGAGGAGGTGGTAGTGGTTTTCAGATAGGGATATCTCCTTTCACAGGAAATGAGAGCTATGATTACGCCACACAAGATACAGATCATGGTGCATCACCTCCACGTGGTGGAGCCAATCAGTCTTCTCAATCTCGGCGTCAGGGTAAAGGGAGTAAGGGGAGCAAAGGGGTGAAGAAACATTTGGAAGCATAGGATGATGCATCCATCTCTCATAGCTTTGGGAGCTTGGATGTGGGGTGTGGGCAGCAGGGATTTTCCTCATCAGCATCATACGGTGGATATGGAGGCTATGACGGATATGGAGGATATGAGGGACATCACACAGTACCATCTTATCAGAGCCAGGAGTCAGGGGAGTCTGGATCTTATGGATATGGAGGCTATAACACTGTGCCTTATGTTGGAGGAGGAGGAGGAGGGTATGGTATATTTTCATATACCCCATACGTTGCTACTGGATATGGGGATGATTTGTATGGATGCCCTCCTGTTGTACCAGGTGCTGTCACAGTCACTACCATGACGACCTATTACCCCCAATACCCCCCTATGGGAGTATTGGTGCATATGCCTCTTGAGGATTACCAGAGATATGTCTCCCAGTACACAGAGTGGTATCATCGGATGATGTCCTGAGCTCAGTATTGTAACTACGTGGAGCAGACATATTATGGTTGGGGACAACGGAGAGACGGAGATGATGTTGATGAGCCGGCCCGCCATTCACTATGGATATGAGTGAGCAGACATATTCCTTGATTTCTATTTTAATGTTTTTTTTTGTTTGACTTATACATTCACGTTATATTTGATTATTTATGGAATCTCCAACTTATTATTGAGTTATCTTTTAGACTTTGAGTTTGACTTACATTCTTTTAGTTTGAATCACATGACACTTGATTCCTACTGTTATTTATCTGTTAGCTTGAATTACAGTAACTTTCAGTTTGATTAAATTACATATAGCATCTTTTTAACAGCTTACAGACCCGACAATGTGTAAGCTAACCTCCTCATGTAATGATTTTTAATGTGTAGGAATTTTTTTTGTTTTTTTTTTTGCATTTTTTGATGTGTTTGGATGCATTTAGGCCTTAATTAGACATATTTAAAGTTTGGGGCCAAAAATCCATCAAAAACCCATCGTTTCCCCACATTTCCCCCAGTTTTTACCATGTCGCCGATGTCACCTGGCGACATGCCTAGCGACATCGACATTGCGAACCTTGGTGTATATAATGCCAGCCCTTTGAAGGCCATGCTTCCATTGACTCCTACCTTTTATGGTCATGTTCATTTCTCGGTGGGTTGCGGGTTGTGCATTCATTTTTGGTGGGACCTCTGGTGGGGTAGCTCCATTCTTTCTTCCTCTTTCCCTTGTATGTTCAACCTGGTGTGCAATTAAGAATCCCTTGTATCGGATGTTCTTTCTTAGTCTTCCACTGGCTTCGGGTGGAAGCTTGATTTGAGGTGTGACCCGAGGCAAGCAGACTTGGTTAGTTGGCATATCTTTTTTAGCTCTTGAAAGATGTCTTTATCGATTCCCTATCCTAGGATTCAAGAATCTGGATTTGGACTTGAGAGGGTCTTTCTCCACTAGTTCTTTTTTTCATATCATTTGTAGGGATAGGGAGCCTCCTATTCCCTCCTCTAATCTCTTGTGGAGAGACAGGCCCGACCTCATGTAGAACTTTTTTTTGGACATCTGTTCTCTATAAGATTAAAACCTATGACACCTTATAAAGAAGGAAACCCCTAGCTATATCTCCTCACATTTGCCTCATGTGCATTCTTCAGAGTGAATCAATGGATCATTTGTTCCATCACTGTACCAGTTGGGATTATTTTAATTGATTGGGGTTCGATGGGAGGTCGGTGTCTGTTTGCCTTCTTCTAAAGCATTGGAGATTTATAGGGTTGGGGACGAGGGGGAAGATGATGTGTAAATCCTTATTTCATGCAGTTCTATGAGGAATTACGACTGACAGAAACAAGCGGATATTTGAAGATAAAAGGAGCAGCATTTGTTCACTAATAGAATCAATTATGCTGATGGTAGATTCACGGGTTTTTGTCTCCCTAGAGTTTAGAGGTCTATCGCATTCAGAGATAATTAGGGACTAGGGAGTGGTACAATATTGCTGTGTTGTCTCCTCTCAGTTTGAGACAGCATTTGGTGGAGACCCCCTTGTGAGGGGATTATTAGGCTCAACTTTAATGGTCCTTCCTTGGGAACTCAGGGTCTTCTGGAGTTTGAGGAGTATTTAGATACCATTTGGGCATGATCCTTTATGCATACTCTGCACCAATTGGGATTGGCAATGTTTTCTTTCATATTCCTTTTGCACATCTATTGTTAGTTTGTGATTGGCATTCTACTTGGACGCTTGTATTCATTGTACTGCCACTACTATGTTAGTTTCCATAGGTGTATATATATGAGGAGCTCCCAAGCCGAGTCCGTAGATCAATTTTTAAGTGGTAAAAGGTTAGGCTTTCTTCACATTCTTACTTCCAGTGGTTGCATTCCATCATCGCGATGAAAGCAATACAGGTGGGTAAGCTTTCCGCCTTCATTGACGTGGTGAGATAGATAGATGTTTATCTATATATATATCGTTAGAAAAAAACCATTTTATGCACCGAGATCATGAAGTTTTGTTTTCAATTTAACATTCTCTTTCAACTTGATACTATTTGTCAATTTGAAGAAAAATCAACTACAAAGACGTAAGAGGTGCGGCTTACGTTTTTTAGTTTTTACTCTCTACTAAAAGATTGCGTACTTGTACTTTGAAGATGTATGAAGGTGTGAAGCAACACTTGTCCTGCATACAAGAATCTGGGTTTGAACTCATTCAAACATGTACTGTTTACTGATAATATTTTGGCTTGTGTTGTTTCCACATGCTGTGGTCTGGGGAGGTTCTTGAATTTTTTTGATAGGAAGGCCTTGCGTTGAGCACATAGCAGGAATAGGATAATACTTGGCTCATGATGAATCTAGTAACCTTTTGTCACATGGTATTTGGATTTCTGAGATATGGGACTGATACACTTGCAGGTTTGATAGAGTTCTTGGAGCATGGCTATATTCTAGACTTGGTATTGATCAGCCAATCAATCAACAAATGCCTTCTCCTATGTAGTTGGGTTGGCAGCACGAATCCTGCTCTCACAGAGGGAATGGTGGGTCTCTTTTCACTGATTCATCCTTTATCCATACTCCAGGCCAACTTAACAGTTCTTTTTCAACTTCTTTCACATAGTGTATGCCTTCTAGACAACGTGTTCAGTCTGGTCTCATTCTCTCTCTCTCTCTCTCTCTCTCTCTCTCTCTCTCTCTCTCCCTCCCCCTCCCCCTCCCTCCCTCCCTCCCTCCATGTTCTTGTGTATATATATATATATGTATATATGTATGTATTCGTGCTTGTGCCATGGTTTCATAGCATGGTTATTGTTAAAACAAACAACCAAGGTTCTTATTGGTGTTTATGTTCTGATGGAAAGTCATTCAGAAGGTGATTGAAGCGACCACTGTCTCAGATCTTTCAAACACAGTGATGGAATCTTCTTAAGGGGGAGGAAGGGATGAGGTTGTAGATCGAGTCAGGGAGTTTTTTCAGAAGGTGAGGCAGCAGTCAGCTCCTCTAGGCTCTGTCAAACATGGAATCTCTTGCAAAATATGATGGTTATTTGACGACTTGATGTAGACATGGTATTGAGAAAGGTCATATAAGCAGATAGCAGCAGCAACCTCCTTTATGCTTTATGAGCACAGTGATGGAAGTTCTACGAGACCAAGGGGTGTAGTCATGAAATCGGGGAAGGTTTCTGAGGAAAGGACAGAAGCCGAGACATAGGATCTGTAAAACCCGTGATAGAAATTTTATGAAGCCAACCAGAATTTAAATGTTGATAAGAATGATATCTTGCAGTTATTTCGTTTCCGGTATTACTAACGGCTTCATTGCTTAAATAAGTAACTAGATGCTTTCCAAGAAGGGGAAATACCTTGTATTTGGCACTACCTAGAGAGGGAACTTAGCTCTGGTTCATTATTCATTAGATGCTATTGGGTTTTAACTAACTTTCTGCAATTTTGTTAATATCTATTATCCTGTCAGGATCCTTGCTGTGATCCCATCTTAACCACCACCTCCTGAAAAGGGTAAAAAGTTGACAGAATTCAAAGCATTCTGATTTGGATAGATAGATATAGAGATGTATGTATGTGTGTATTTATGTATATACTTCCTATGTGTGATGCATAGGAAACCCCTCCCCATGTGTAAACACGTGGCACTTATTTGGTCCCAGCAAGAAAACCTCACTGGTATATTTAGATGGCGAGGCCCTCCACAGAAGATCACCCTGATTGGACGGTTGTATCCATCCAATCGAGCCCTCAAATGGCCGATCTCTTGTCGTGATACAATACTGTACTACAGTTCTTCTGACATAATCGGCCATTCAAAGGTTCGATCGGACAGTTATAGGCATCTCATTGGGTTGATTTTTGTGGAGAGGCCTGCCATCTAAACATCCTAGTGAATATTTTTTTGTGGGTCCAAAAAGTTGCTACATTCAGAAAATCTAGGTATACATAGAGTACTTGTTCTTGCGCGCACACACACACACACGCACTTCCGATTGTAGTCACTGTTAACGCCTTAATGCTGACATACAATTTTTGATTTCACAGGGCCAAATACATAGTTGGAACAGTGAAGGCTTTGCAATCAAAACCTGGTGGAGGTACAGAGTGGCTTGCTTCCCTTCGTGGATTGGATCTTCATGAGGTGGTTGGTGCTCTCTCTACTTTACTTGGTGTTGTTCCCAAGGTGGCGGCTTGTATTGCTCTCTTCTCTCTAGACCAACACCATGCTATACCCGTTGATACGCACGAGTGGCAAGTGTGCTCTACTTTTTGCTAAAAGATTTGATTATGGAAACGTGCAAATGTGCTGTTATCATTGCCAGTGACACACCTATTGGTGATTCACTTTTAAATGATTTAAAACGGGCACCCATAACTAGGGATTCCAGGTTGCAGTGGGGGCCAGACCCAAGCCCAACCCTAAGATCAGAAGCCTGTATCCTGTTATCAACTCAGTCTTATCTGATATCAGTAGTACGTACATGATTTCCAGCCCAGACCAACTCAGGCTGAGTTGAATTAGGTCAGATTAAGCTCTTCTATTTATGGGTTAAATTAACACACACACATAAACTCTTGTTTGGAGGAATTATAGCTGCTTCATGTTAACTATTATGCTTGTCTAATCAAGATCTAATGTGCAAATGTTCATGTGTTGGGGTTGAGCAAGATTGCAACTCGATACCTCATACCAGATCTTCCAGGTGAACGCCTGACGCCTAAGATCTGCAGTCGCGTGGCAGAGGCTTTTGTGAGCAAATTTGGGAAATATGCAGGTTGGGCACAAACCCTGCTTTTCATTGCTGAATTGCCTTCACAAAACGCTCTCCTACCATCTCATTTTTCGACAATCAAGGAATCCAAATCATCTAAGAGGATTGACATAAAAGCAGGTAGCGGTAGTCATTTGGAAGTAGTTTCGTAGGTTGCATTGGTGCTTATACAGGCATTTTTTTTTACTGTTTTTGCTTTTAACTTTTCCAGTTGAAACTTGAAATCTTTATAGTTTTCTTGTTGGAATTAGCTTCCATCTATGTTGATTTTAACTGTTGTACGCATATCCTTTCCTGAAGGAGCAGATTCATTGCTGGAGGCATAGATCTGGGCGTTGGAAATGGAAGAAGCTTGCTTTTAAATTAAGGGGTCGAAGAGATTGCAGACAAAAATGAAGGGTAACTAGATACTTAGCTCCAATCTAGGTTCCCTTCCATTGCAGAGCAGCTACAGAGGCTTGTTCATTTAAAGTTTGAGCTGAATCTTGTAATTGATTTACACCATGAGGAATATATTTTTAGAAATTAAGCCTTGATACCTTTAGTAGTCAATGCAGGATATATAGTAAACCATGTATTGTATGATTTTAGAAAGTAAATAGATCTGGTACCGATTTAACGCTCTTTTTACAAGAATGCGAACAGTTCTTGCTTTGCAGACAAAGATGCCGTTTGGCAGTCTATTGACTTGACTATCTGCGTCTCCAATGGCTTGGAGTTTAGCTAATAAAACAGTACCAGTGTTGCTTAATTTTTCTTTTGAAAGATGTTAAGTTGCAATTTACATTTTTTTTTTTTCCTCTTGAAAGTTAAAGCCCTAATTTCTAGAGTTGCAGAGGACTGTCTGACTGCCATTGATGAAAGACTAAATGGGATTGATTGCTTTAGGATTTTTGGGGTTAATTAGGCTGTGTTTGGAACCTTGGATTCTAAAAGAAAAGTAAAAAGAAATATAAATGAAAAGAAATAAATGATAAGTATTCCTTTTCAAGTGTTTGGTTAAGATGAGACATACAAGGAAAAGAAAATAAAATTCCGGCGACTTTTGATGACTTTTCTGTGGGTTCTCATATATTCCGGTAAGGTTGATTAGCCACCAAGAAACGACAAGATATGTTGTAAGTTAGGTTGAAGTGTTGGAAAGTGCTCTCCACCTTTTTTTTATTTTTTTTTTGAATCTCTATCTTTTTGGGGAGAAAGATTTTAATCTCAAAGAGAATTTTTTTCAAATTATGTTCTTTCCCAATCTCTATCCCCAACTCTTTCCTTCAACCAATCTGGAGAAAGTTCTTTCTCCAGTATTTTTTTTTTTTTTTTTTCTCAAAATCCAAGGTTACAAAAATAGTCTTAAAGTTACAAGTTTGAAAAGAAGAGAATGAGATTTTAACGACATACATGGCAACTCTATTAGAAAGAAGAGATTGAGTTGGACATTTATAGGACACTCAAGAGAGATTTGCCAGAGATATTAGATACTGGGTAAATAAGGTAATCCCAAGGACTTGTTTGTTTCCAGGTTTCTGAGGAGGAAAGTGAATTATAAGACATATTCATAGACGTCATTGTTCTTACCAAAATAAAAATCATTCTTCTTAACAAAAGGAATCTGGACTATCAATCACTATTGACAAGTTCCCTACCTGCCTAGATTAATTAACTAATTAGCATCAGAAGGATTTAGCACATGCCCAACCATTGAATCAATAGAATAAGAACTTGATTGGATCCACTGTCTAACAAGAAGAAAATGGAATTTAGTAAAGAAATGCCTGGCCAAGAAAATTACAGGAAGAAGAAAAAATATAGACAGGCCTAAGCTTCGTAATTTTTAAAGAAGAAAAAATATAGAGAAATCTGTACCTTAAAAGAAGGGGAAAGTTAATTTACTGCTTATTTAAAGTAGAAAATTGCAAGCAAGGAAACACTAGTTGTTTGAACTGATACTCTCATAAGAAAAAAAAAATTATTTAAACTGATACAAACACAATGAAAGTAATATACAAAATCTGGTTAAGACTGTTGTGAGTTAAAGAAGTAAAATGTAGTGAACTTATTCATAGTGGGTTTGTTTTGTTTAGTTCACCAACAACTTCATCATTATACCAAAACAAAGAACAAATCTGTCTTGTAGTTTGCTCTACCAACTAATAGATAAAAGTATATGAAAGACAAAATCCTTCACTATTCCTTGTTAGCATAAACAAAGAACAAATCTCATTGTGAAAAAAACTTCCAAATCAAATCAACCAAAAAAAAATTCACATTAAACTTATCACTACACTTTAATCCGAACATATTTCTATAGTGTAAATGAAAAAAAAAGATTTAAAAAATAAAAACCTTCAAATAAGAAAATACTTACTTTCAAGATCAGTATCAAGCTTGGGAATAGAGACGTGACGATGGAGAGAAAAGACTTGTAATTTTTTTTTTAAAGGAGAAAATATAAAATCTACCCAAATATGGTAAGACTTCTTTAGATGGTGATATAAAATCTTTTTCAAACAAGATATGTGAGATTTGTATAGAGTGAAATTACTTTGGTAACCTTTCCGAATCTAAAGAGAGACATGTTACTAAATCTGAAGAAGAATTATGAGTGTATGAACCGGTTGAACCCGAATCGACCCATAAACGCACATGTACAATCTAAAAAAAAATAAAAAAAATTGAATTCTTTTCTTTTAATTAAAATCAGAACTAAATATGTGATTTTAAAATTCTTTTCTTCAATTATTTTTTACTTATTAAGAACCCATAAAATAATCTAAAAAAAACTTGAATTTTTTTTTTATCAATAACAAGAAACAAAAATATGGGAAAAAAAATAAAAACAAAATGGTTTCTTTCAAATTTGAAACCCAATAAATGATTTAATTTTTTTTTTCTTTATTAAGAACCCATAAAATAATCTAAAAAAACCCGAATTTTTTTTTATCAATAACCAGAAATGAACATATGGAAAAAAAAAGGAATTGGTTTCTTTCAAATTTGAAACTGAATATATGATTTTAAATTTTTTTGGGAAAATTACCTATTACCCTTACTTTAGGAAACTAATTGTCCAAAAGTGTATTGAACTAAACTATTGACCCCTCAAGTATAATTTGGCAAAATATTTACCTTTTGGTCCTCTGCCATATGACAGAGGACCTGTTTGGCATGACAGTTCGTATTGCTTTTGAAAAAAAGCGAAAACCAACATTACCCCTCTCTCTCTCTCTCTCTCTCTCTCTCTCTCTCTCTCTCTCCACCCTACCACCATCACCACCACCACCACTACCACTACCACCCCATCACCACCACCAACACTACCACCACCACCTCCCACCACCAAATATTGATGGTGCATGCCTTACACAACCTTCTTTGCATGCATTGCACACTTAGTGGTGTGCATACCTTGCTCCACCCCCACCACCTCCACCACCACCACCAACAGTTTGTGGTGAATCCTTGCACAACCTCTTATGGTTGCCTTGCAAAGTTGGTTGTGCAAGGATGCACCACCAACTGTGCAAGGATGCACCACCAACTGTGCAAGGATGCACCACCCATTGTGCGAGGATGCACCACTCACTGTAGATGCCTTGCATCACCTAGTTGTGCATCCTTGCACATTTTACGGTGTTGCACCACCACCCACCACCACCCATTACCACCACCACTATTGGTGGTGCATGCCTTGCACAACCTTCTTTGCATGCCTTGCACACTTAATGGTGTGCATGCCTTGCTCCACCCCCCACCACCCAACAACTACCACCACCCACCACCACTACCAACAGTTTTTGGTGAATCCCTGCACAACCTCTTATGATTGTCTTGCAAAGTTGGTTATGCCAGGATGCACCACCCACTGTGCAAGGATGCACCACTCACTGTGGATGCCTTACACCACCTAGTGGTGCATCCTTATACATTTTACGATGTAACACATGCACCACCACCAAATCTTGGTGGTGCATGCCTTGCACAACCACCTTTGCATGCCTTGCACACTTAGTGGTGTGCATACCTTGCTCCACCCCCACCACCTAACCACACCACCAGCACCCACCCACCACCACTATCAACCCCCACCACCAACAGTTTGTAGTGAATCCTTGTACAACCTCTTATGATTGCCTTGTAAAGTTTGTTGTGCAAGGATGCACCGCCCACTGTGGATGCCTTGCACCACCTAGTGGTGCATCCTTGAACATTTTACTGTGCAACACATGCACCACCACCCCTACCACCAGCACCACCCACCACCCACCACCAACCACCACCATCAACTATAGGTGGTGCAAGTCATGCACACTTAGTAGTATGCAACCCTTGCTCCACTACCATCATCCGTGCACATTTAGTGGTGGTGGTGAGGTGGTAGTGGGGTGATGGTGATGGGGTGGTGGTGGTGGTGGTGTTGGAGGTGGTGGTGGCAGTAGTGGTGGTGGTGATGGTGGTGGTGGTTGTCACATCCCAAACCTAAGGATTCGCTTAGGAATCCTTAATGATTTAATACGTGACTCACACTTCCATAACATACAGGAGTGATAGTTACCATCTCACCACCACTTGAATGCCATTGGACAATTCAAGAAAAACTCATAAAGGTAAACAATACTTTAATATAGTACATCAATTTCTGAGGAAAACAACGGAAGATAACAATATAAAAACAAAGTTCTAGGTTGAAATCAAATCTCCTTACTATGCTAGTCCAAAAGGTGACACCATTACTATCCAAAATATCTTATTACACCACAATTAGTCAAAATAATGGTCTTCTTCTTCTTCTTGATTCTCTTCCTGCACTTCACCGTCCACAGTATCCTCATCTAATGAACCTGAAAGATGGTTGCTAGAAAGCATGAACTATAAAAGCTAGTAAGTAAAAGAGTTCAAATAGTCTAGGATTGGTGTAGGGCCAAAGCCACGATTCAATGATATTCAAGGAGAAAAATCAAAAGAAAATGAAGTATAATAAAGATGCATGAGGTCAAGTCTTAACTTAATGCATGTTGCGCGCCAAATTCCTAGAATTCACCAAGGTACGTAATCTAACAAACAATTCTATTATGCTATGCAATCTGTTATACTCATTAATGTGACACATTCCCACATGATTGATCATTCCTTGAGCAAGATGTCGTCTTGAACCATCCCCCCCATCAGAGCTCATCTCAAGAAGGAGATATTTTATGTGCGCAACATAGTTTTAAGGGTTCTCAACCTAGGAGGCACAATTTCCCCACTTATTTTTTATCACAGATAATACTCCAAGGTTCCATCACGTGGATTGTCCTCAGGAAATCATGTCCATTAACAACTAACAGAGATCTCTCTCTCTCTGAATATACATCCAAGATTTCACTACGTGAATTCACCTTGGCAAAAGCGTCCATAAGACCAAAGTGAGTATGTTGGGGTAGCTAATCCCTCAACTCAATCCCGTCAGTCTCCTCACTCAATATGAATTTCATATCATAACACTCTTGTCAACTCTCGAGACCCAGCATGAGGACTCGAAATAGAGGGTATTACTCATGGACCATGTCGTGGTCAAGAGTCGATGTGGTGCGGGTGATGAGGTGCACATTAACTAATCATTCATCTTTCTTCTGTACAGGGTGCATTATCAAGTAATTATGATTCATACTATTATTCTTCATGTATAACTGACTATATTTTACAAGTCACATGTTCTTGGGGAATAACTTTTAATTCATAAAGAAGGAAGTACATACACAATTTAGTTTAGAACACAAGTGTCAGCATTTCTAATCTAATCAAACCAAATTAAGCTCAAGTATGGAGGATCAAACAAAAAGAACTAAGGTTGTGATTCTCTTGGTGGGGTCCTCGACGCACTGGACCAAATCTCGGTGACATTTCCAGGGACTCAACATTTTTCTTAAAGCTCCTTGGCGCATTGAGAAGGGTCTCGGCGACATTTCCAGGGACTTGGAATTCCTCAGAATCCTTGGCGCACCGAGCAGGTCACCGAAGGCTCCTGAAGGTGTTCAGCGTACGATTTGACGCACCAAGAAGGTCGCCAAACCTCGTATTTGGGTCATTTTCTTTGTTTTTCTTCTCAAAAGTATACCATATGACACAAAAACTTGAAATAAATCATTCACCACACCTTTCACACAACATATATCATAAATCATGCATTTTAGATATCATTCAAACTACACAAAAATCATGAATCTACTCTTGCTAAAGAAAACTTGAAATGAGGTGAAAAAATCATGGAATGTAGACAATGAGCATCCAATTCAATCTAAGAATACATTGAACAAGTTTACTTACCTTAGGAAGATAGAAAATGATTCAATCAATACAAATACAAGTTATCAAGCTCCTCTTCTTCTCCAAGCTTCTCCAACCAAGAAATTCTCCAAAACCTTGTGTTTGCAAAGTCTCCCATGCATGGTTGAGACAAACCATGAGAGAGCCATGCTCCTAGTGTCTAGGTCCATGTGTTGTCCTAAGCAAAACCCTTGATTCCAACCACTATAATCCAAACCATTGGATTTTTGACATGAGTGGGGGTAGGTATTCCCCCCACCTACCATGTCTCCTCCAATCCTAGCCATACAATTCAAAGCAAAGGGAAATAAACAACCTTGACCACACATTATAATTAAAAAGGAACAATGAGATCCTCATCACACATCACAAATCAAGAGACCATGCTAGGGTGTGTAGCGCCCAAATCTATAAGGCGAAATCACAACCGTTCGCATGATTAAAGTCAACCTAGTGGTTAACTAAAGAAACTGAAATTAAATCCCTAATTTCTAACAAATCAAACATAAATCACTATAGGAATTCATGTCATTACAGTGGTGGTGGCGGCGGCGGTGGTGGTGGTGGTGATCGTGGTGGGGTGGTGGTGGTAGGGTGGAGAGAGAGAGAGAGAGAGAGAGAGAGAGTAAGGGCAGGTTGGGTATGTGTCTTTTTTCAAAAAACAAATCAC
>JAUPMG010000014.1:18389000-18402864 GCA_031762675.1 Pachysandra terminalis
CTAAGAACATGGACAAAATCAATGTTTAAGCCCTCTCCAAGAGACAGTGCCAGCAAGAATGAATAGAATAGTCTCCATGAACTACAGTTCCTCTCCCTCATCCAAGAAATAACAACCGCTGAGTCCCCCTCCACCACCAAATTATGAAATCCCTTGCTCTTAGCTTCCCTTAAACCCATAGTAACTGCATAGCATTGCCTTCCCCGATCGGCCCAAAAAACCCATGTAACACATTGCCAATATGAAATTTGAACACTCCAATCCCAAACAGTCTCAGGTTCCTCCTTCTTTGCAGAAACAGTACCTCGAAGCCAAAACCCACCCTCTTCTTTTGAGGTTATCGCAAGTAAGTATTTTGTTTAGTGCAGCCGTCCAAATAAAAAAAAAAAGATACCTTAGACAGGATCCCCGCACTCCAAATAAACTTCCAAGGCCCCTCCTCAAGAGCTACCCCTGATGTAAGTTGATACATCTTCTTAACCAAAAAGCCACCATCTCCACTTCCATTCCAAACTCTTAAGTCACCGCCCTCTCTTTGTTTTATTTTATGAATATCATCAACTAGAGACGAGACCTCATCAATCTCCCAATCAAATATATTCCTTCTAAGATTGAGGTCCCATGACCAATTCCAACCATCAATGACTAAATGATCCTTAACCCATGAGTTCAGATTTCCACAAATAGAGGCCACTCCCGGGAAAGCTTGCATTAATGGTTCATTACTGCACCAAATATACTTCCAAAACTTCACTTTGTCCCCTTCCCCCACTCTAAACCTTATTCCACAATTGAACACCTCCTTGCTGAACAAATAGTCTTCCATAGACCCACCCCGTAAGAAGCCCTATTTATCTTGGTCTCCCAACCCCCTTCCTCCACCCCATATTTTGCACCAATCACTACTCTCCACAAAACTTTCTCCTTTGCTGAAAATTCTACTGTTTCTTTCCCTCCAAATGGCTCAAAAAATCGCAAAAAATAGAGCCCTGTAAAGCATCCTACCACATTTTGCCATCTAGGGAAACCTCCATCGTGCCAAAAGTGATTGGGCATCACAGGGCATCACAAAGGATGCACTCACCATGCCACAAAAATTAGACCAAATCTCTTTGGCAACCTGATAGTGAATAAAAAGATGATCAGCTGATTCCTCCATCTGCCTACACATGAAACACATCTGAGGGGAAATGGCAAGGTATTTTCGGCTCCTTTGAAGCACATCCTGAGCATTAATCCTTTTATGTAAGACCAACCAAACAAGGGCCCCAACTCTAGGAGGGACGTCTAATTTCCAGAGATACAAAAAAGGAGCCAAAGGTATGGGAGTTGAAGGAATTGCCCTTAGAAACGGAAAGAAGGAACGAGGCGTATAAACACCCTTACTATCAGGAACCCAAATTTTACAATCAACATGGGAAGGATCAAGACAAACATCTTGTAGGGCCACAAAAAGAGAAGACAACTCAACTACATTAGCTGGCCTAAGATCTCATCTAAACTGAAGATTCCATGTAAGCCCAGAAGGGGCCCAGGAAAGAATAGTAGCCACCAAAGCATCCATGTTGGAGACTAATATGAACAAACGAGGAAAAAGGTTAGACAAAGAATTATCAAGCCACACCAAAACCTAACTTGTGTCCCGTCACCAACCAAAAGGTGAGAATGAGAAAAGAACAATGGGGCAAGATCGAACACCGCTTTCCGAAGGCCGGACCCGGACACCCTCCAATGAGGATTAATATCCCAACCATTCTCGTGTGAGCCGTACCTACTGTCAATAACTTTGCGCCATAAATTGTCTTGTTCCATACAAAAACGCCAAAGCCATTTTCCAAGTAAAGCCATATTCTTAGCAGCAATATTCCCCAAATTGATACCACTATCCTTTTTCTCAACACACACAACATCCCATCTAAGCAGATGATCCTTTTTACCAAAACCACCCTCTTCCCAAAAAAACTCTCTTTGACACTTTTCGATAATCTTGACCACTCTATCAGGACATTTGAACATAGAAAGGTAGTAAATCGGAATATTAACAAGGGTGGATTGAATCAAAGTAATCCTACCACCAAGGGATAGATAATTCCTTTTCCAAGTAGCAAGTCTCGACTCCACCTTTTTAATCACCGGATTCCAAAACTGAATCGATTTATGGTTTCCACCCAAAGGCATCCCTAAATAGGTAATAGGTAGCTCCTCAATACAACATCCTAACATATCAGCAATGACTATCAACTGCTCCTCCTGAACTCCTAACCATGATACCGTACTTTTATCAAAATTAACCTTCATCCCTGAAAGCATCTCAAAAACTCTGATGATACATTTCACATGAAAAATCTGCTCTTCAGCAACCTCGAGAAACAATATAATGTCATCAGCAAACTGAAGATGAGAGACAGGGATCCTATCCGATCCAACCTGAAAACCTCTGATGATACCCTTGGATTCCACGGTCCTAAGAAAGCAACTAAAGACATCACTGACTAGGGTAAACAAGAAAGGTGATAAAGGGCAACCCTGACGAACACCCCTAGAGGATGAAAAAAAGCCGTTGGCACATCCATTGATAATAAAAGAGAATTACACATTCTTAACACACCCTCTCATCCATTTACACAATTTTTCTCCAAATCCTTTCCATTCCAAAACAGAATCCAAGAACTCCCATTCTACCCTATCAAATGCCTTCTCCAAATCCAATTTGCAAATCACCCCCGGTTTCCTTGATTTCCTCCTTTCATCCACACATTCATTGGCCATTAGGATACTATCAAGGATCTGACGACCCCTTATAAAAGCACTTTGATTAAGAGAGAGCATCGTATCTATAACCATCTTCATTCTGGATGCCAAGATCTTAGCAATGACTTTATTAAGACTAGTAGTCAGACTAATAGGTCTAAAATCCCGAATATCCTTAGCCCCCACCTTCTTAGGAATTAACACAAAAAATGTAGCATTAGTTGCTTTATTAATAATCCCACTACGAAAAAACTCATCCATCACCTCAACCAATTCCCCCTTAATCAAATCCCAAAAGTCCTGAAAAAAAGCAATAGTGAACCCATCCGGACCTACTGCTTTATCTCTACTCAAATCCCAAACTGCCGTTTTGATCTCTTCTTCCGTAAAGATTCTTTTTGACCACTCAACTTTAGATTGTTCCAATTTAGGCCCCTCGATATGATTGAGATCAACTTTGAAAGATTGTTTCGATGAGTACAATCTCGAGTAGAAAGAAGAAAAAGCCTGCTTAAAATCCTCAACTCTATCCACCGTTCTCCCTTCCACCTCCATACAATGAATACGATTTCTTCTTTTTCTCCCATTAGCCATTTTATGAAAAAATCGAGTATTACCATCACCTTCTTTAAGCCAAATAGCCCTAGACTTCTGCCTCCAAAATATCTCGTCTTGCGTCAAAAGTATATCCAACTCCCCTTTCACCCTAACTCTGATCACTCTATCATTATGATCCAATCCGCCTTCAATCTCCTTTTTATCAAATTCATCAATATCTCTCAGCATCTTAATTTTCTTTTCTCTAATGTCTCCAAACACTTCTTTATTCCAACCCTTGATTCTATCTTTGACCACCTTCAAATGTTTCAGGAACCTAAAACCCGCCCACCCTTCCGTACCCCCATCATGATCTTTCCACCAATCCTCCACCTTTTCTTTAAACCCCGGATGCAAAAGCCACATATTCTCAAAACGAAGCGGAAAAGGATCAGCACACTGGTGATCCGTGGAAATAAGAATAGAGCAATGATCAGATACTGGCCTTGGAAGAACACATTGAGATATAAATGGATAGTGCTCATCCCACCCTACTGAAGCAAGAAATCTATCCAGTCTGGAACACACTAAGTTAGATTGCATATTAGACCAAGTAAACTCTATCCCTCCAAGAGGAAAATCCACAAGTTCCTAATCTCCGATAAATTTGTTGAAATTCCTCATACTCCGAGTAACACGGTTTCTCCCTCCATGTTTTTCGTTGACCATTCTGACCACATTAAAATCACCCACAATACACCACAGCACGAGGCATGCTCGTCCCACATTCCCTAATTCGGCCCATAGTTCTTCCCTCTTGTTAGCCTGGTTCAGGCCATAAACCCCAACAAGAATCCATTCAAACCCATCCTGAATATTCTTGATCTTAATAGCAAGAGAAAACTCCCCCACAAGAAAGACCTCACCACTCACCAACATCGCGTCCCACACAACTAAAATACCACCTGATGCTCCCGACAAACCAATAAATCCCCACTTACGATCTCTGTCACTCCACAATTTTCTCACTAATCCTCTATTAATCGTTTGTTTTTTAGTTTCCTGAATCACCAAAATATTTGGATTCAAACGATTACAAATGTCTCTAACATCTCTCTTCTTATCCGCCCCGCCTAATCCTCTAATATTCCAATTGATAATCTTCATTTCAACCTTCTAACCCCTCAATTCTATCCTCCACTCAAGACAACTATACTCTTTAAGATCCCCCTCTCTAAATCCCTCCTTCCACTATCGCAACTACGACTGACTTGACTCGACCCCCCCTACATTTCCGAAAATACTGAATTACTTCATTTGTATTCACCATCCCTCCACCATTATCAAACGCCTCAATCCTAAGGACATTATATATATGCTCCATTCCACTCCACACACCCCTTTGAACCTCTTCTACATTCTCGCTCATATGAACCTCCCCCTCCTGATAAACAACCCAAGGAACATTGCTATTTGCTGCCATGACCATAGCTTAGTCTTCTGGAAAATGGCACTAGCATTTCAGCTCTCGAAAGACCTTTAATCTGCAAAGAATCACAGCCAGCAAGATCCACACATGATAAGTTGTGAAAAAATTCACTATAGGACGAGAATAAGGTCAAACCTTGAGGAAAGAGGGGGATACTCCAATCATGCCCCTTCAAGGAGAAACGAAAGATTGGCTGGTTATTAGCTAACTCGACCTCAGTCCACATATTAAGACAAACACTCAAAACATGCTTAGAGTGGAGAGAACCTCCGAAATTTCCCACCGATGTGCAAACAGTGCCGGAAGATTTGTGGTTAATTCTACAAGATTTCGAATTCAGAGTGAAAAGCCGTTTACATTCTATTTATTTGTTTTGTTTTATAATGAACTTAGAGGGTGCTTTTTGTCAGCTGGATCCTGTCAAAATATGATTACATTAAGTATTCGTTAAAGGTTACATTAAACATTTGTTGAAAGCCAATGGATGTTTTGACGTGAGTTTCATGGAAAAGAGTCTGTGGATTCGATTTGGAGAAGGTGTCTGACCACATCAACTGGGATCTTTTGGTATATTTGATGAGACGGTTGTGTTTCAGATTGAAATGGAGGAGCTGTATCAAGACTTCCATTGATATTGTTTCTATTTTAGTTTTGTTTAATGGTTTTTAGGACATATAGAGGATTTACACGGGACCTACAATTTCCTTTTCTGTTGTTCTGGTAATAGAAGCTTTGAATAGGATGATTCACATGGCACATATAATGGGCTGTTGGACAGATTCTTATTTGGTCACAATGGTCCTTGCAATCCTCATTGGCTTTCAATTTCTGAAGCCTCTTTATTGGTAACATCTTTCAGTCCAATTTACAGACAGTACCCTCATTTTCTATTGCGACTCCCATTCTAAATTGAGAGTTCTTCGATGTATTCTGGTTGGTTTGAGGCCGTATCTTCGTTAAGAATCAATTTGAGCAAGAGTTAAATGTTTGGGGTGGGAAAGGTGATGCGATTGGATTTGCTGGCTGTGAATTTAGGATGTAAGGTGGCCAATTTTCCAATGAGGTAACTGGGTATAATTGTGGGCAAGCTTCATGAACACATCAATTTGAGATCCTATAGTGAGATAGTTGGAGAGGGAGTTGGCCATATGAAAGAGTAAGTATCTTTTAGAGGGAAAAAGGTTGAACTGATTAGGAGTACGTCGGCTAATCTTTCATCATACTTTATGTTAGTCTTTAAGTTACTAATCTCGGTTGCCAATCAACTTTAGCTGATCCAAAGGAACATTTTATAGAGTGAGATGGAGGAGTTTTAGAAATAACTTGGTAAATTGGAAGACCGCTTGTAAGCCTATAGAGGTGGTCGGCTTAGGCCTTAGGACCCTAGTTGATTTCAATCAAACTTTATTAGGGAAATAGTTATGGAGATTTGGAGAGGAGTGGAATAGCTTATGGAGAGATTATAGCTGTTAAATTCAATAGTAAACCAGGTGAATGGAAACCAAGAGCATGTAGGGGTTTTCATGGGCTTAGTGTGTAGAAGGAAATCATGGCTTTGGTAGACTCATTTACGATAAGGTCCAAAATATGGTTGGAGATGGCTCTGGGTTGAGACTATGGGATGATTGTTGGTGTGAGGATGGCCCTTTAAGGTATGGCTCCTGGATATTTATACGGTGGTTCAGAACAAAAACTCCTGGGTTAAGGATTTATTGGTGGGTGAGGGTGATGATACTTGGTATTTTTCTTTATTTGATCGTGAGTTAGGATCAAATCTGGGGTAGCTCTAGTTTCCTCACTTTATCCTCGAGTGTGGGAATGGATAGTAACACTAGATGTTGGTGTCGCGAAAGGAATGGCCATTTCTTGATTCGATCATTTTATTTTCCCTAGTATTCGAGAGGAAGGCTTGGGGATTGCTAAGCTTTTCTATATGGCTCCCATCACAATGATGTTTTTTCTTTTAGGGGTGTGCTGAAGAAAATTCTTACTTTGGATTATCCATAAGGGATGGTCCCTCCCTAATAGATTTTTCATGTGCAAAGAGGATACAGAATCGGTTTTTTATCTACTCATTCGATGCAAGGTGACTTCAAGAGTGCTTTCTTTGTTGCTGCAGTTGAAAGGAGTCGGGTACACCTAATTAATCTTTATGATCCTTGGTTAGTAAGGAGTGGAAGAAGGGTAGTAGTAGAGCAAGGATTCTTTGGGACACGAGTTTAGCTATGGTATGTTGGTCGCTTTGGGTCGAATATAACACCAAGATTCCTAAAGGAAAGGAACTTGAGGTTGATATCATCATTAGAAGGGCTACCTCTTTGCTTTTTGGGTGGGTTTCAGCCCTGCCAGGTTTCAAGGGTATTTCTTTCTCTTCTTTTGTTCAGAATGGGTATGGGATTTGGAAACTCTAAGATGTAATCAGTGGGATACATATGTTACTGTTTGGTGGCCTGGAGTACATTTCTCGTGTACAAGGGCCTTTTTTATTACAATGTAATATAGATATCATATTTTTGCCAATCAGAAAAGAAAAAAAAAATGTTGAGGGTTCAATTAGGTCAAGTGGCAGTCGTAACATGAGATAATCATATTATTATTTTTTAAAGAGGTCCATGGGGTTGCTAGACCTTCAGAAAATAGGAGTTACAGACTTCAGATAAAAACAGAAAAGAGGACTATGGATATGACAATTGGTCATGACATGACCATGCTGCCATAATGTAAATCTTAACCATGGACAATGAAAGCGAAAACCATCTAAAGACAAAGCCCTCCATCTTCAATAAAAGTGTTCCAGAGTGGAGAATTCTTACTGGTTCAAGAATTTGAAATGGAAAAAAGATTTCCTATGGTAAGTAATTGTAGGGAACTATTGATTGCTACTAAAAGTGGATGAAGTTGATGTGACTTGACAAGAAGTTCTTTGTATTAGTATATTCCTATTGTCTATTTATATGGATCCTGTAAGCATGCGAATGATAGAGAGCCTTCTTCTATCCCATATCACATTAATTCTTCTCATTTACCATTTTTTATGTCTTGGATTCAAACGATAGGCTCTGGATCAGGTTTCAGTTTGTAATCACTTTTCATAACCAGTAATAAAACCATGGTAATTGTAGGATAAGCAAGCCAAACATGTATTGAACTTCAACAGATAACAGAAAGGAGAGAATATTCGAAATGTGTTGCCATGTATTTAGCAATACATCTAAAAAATGCTAGCCATACTTAAAAATGGTCACCAAGTATATCATGTAATGTACAATATGACCAACTCATGGCAAGATACATTCTTTCATATACATGCCATAGCAAAACAAGTTGGCTACATTAAGAAATTTAACTTATTAGAATCTTTTAGGAAAATTAACTAATAAAGAGCAATGTGATGTGTGGCATGCACAAAGTTGCAGTTGAGTTCTGATCCAATTGAAAACTTAAGAAGACTGTGATTGACCGGGGGTTACAGAATATGATAAACTTTAATGAAGTAAAAACTTGGAAGGAATAGATATAACCTTGAAGTTCTTGATTCACAAATGCATGGAGAGCATGCCCCTTTGACACAACATGAAGAATTGGTTGGCTTCCCTTGCTCAAAAACTCTTCATTTTCATCAACATGCAAACTGCCATTGACAAGATTTTTTTAGGCCGTATAAGCATCTTATGAGGTCAAAGAGATACCAATTTATTGAGCAGAAATAATGTGATGCTTTATATTCCATCCAAATTCTTGCATGCTCACAAGATTTGCTTGTATATGAATCTGCAAATTGGCTAACTAGTCAATCATTCCGGGTTATATAACCACTAATTAGAAGTCAATGGAATTCTTAGCAGTTTTTGGTTTTGGATTCCAATCAGACACATAAGATAGCAAGCATGGAGATATGAGCACTACACATAAAGGGCAACTCATCAAATTCTACTTCTATCCTCATCTACATCTCTATGTTAAAAGAGTTACGATTACAATTGTTCTAGTAAAAGTCAATTGTACTGGTTTTATTTGCAAGGTTATGATTCAAAGCGATCACTTAATAAGTGTTTACAGGCTGATTTCAAGCCTGATGTTCAAACTTCCAACTCGTTCAAAAGTTCTGACTCCACCTAAATAATTTTGCATAAATTTCCAAATCCAAGACAACGTAAAAGTTAGGTAGAAGATATTCTCACTCACAGGAATGGAGAAGAAAAGAAGGTGGTTGCTCTCCCTGTGTAGAATGGAGAAGAAAGACCTAGTGGAGAAAGATTTTCTAGGATTTGGAGTCCAAATACGGATATTCGGTAAAGAAGGGTCAACCACTATGTCCTGGAGTAAAACAGACAAACATGCAAACTCCAGCGCATCTACCAGTCTAAGTTCATGCATAAAAGGTAGGTTCCAAACTAAACCTGAGGATGACCATGAAAGTCCCTCTGCCACCTTTGCATCCCTAAAGGAGGCAAGCCAAAACAGATAGGGGAAGCGAAGAGAGAGAAGTTCCTCCCCCCCACCTAAGGTCATTCCAAAAGGAAATGTGAAAACCAGATCCAACACCAAAACTCCATGCTGAAGCTTAGTATTGGCAACACTGCTTTGAGAAACCAGGCCTTTCTTTGTCCAGCCCCTCTCACAAAAACTCCATGCTGAAGCTTCAAATGGTTCTAATGACCTTCCATAGACACTTAAAAATTGAGATGAAGTAAATTGGAAGGTTAGACAAAGCCGCCTATATGAGTGTTATCCTGCCCCCTAATGACAAGTAATTACTCATCCACGAGGTATCTACTCTTTCGACTACAGGGTCCTAAAATTATGTCAACCCAGGATGATCTCCAAAAGGCAAACCAAGATATCTCACAGGCCAATCTGCAGACCTAGAGCCTAGCACATGAACCAGGGCCACCTGTGGATCCCCACTGACAATGATTCCCAAAATGATACTTTTTCTCTAGATTAAATTTAAGACATGTCATCATCTCAAAGCATCTAAGAATGCACCTAATCATAAAGATCTGCTTCTCCGATGCCTCTAGAAATATCATCGTGATGTCTGCAAACTATAGGTGTGACACTGGCACCCTGTTGGAACCCACACAGAAACCCCAAACAGGGTGGGGTTCTCTTACAATTGCATTGGGGGAAATCTATTCCCTTTTTGTAAATTTTAGTTTCCCTAGTGAAATAAATGTTCCTGTGAAAAAGGAAAGAAAAATCCTACTACACAAAGGAACTATGGGAGCTATATTTATGCAAGGTAATCCATGCAATCCTTTTTTAGAATGTTTAATATTAGTAATTTTTGGAATGTTGTTTCTTGAAGATTTATTGAAATAATCTAAACAAATAAGTGGAGATTTTTGTTAGAAATTATATATAATTTAGTAAACCTGATTCCAACAAAATAGCCAGAGGAATGTGTTTGCTACATGAGAGCACTTCATGCATCTTCCAATCATATAAAATTTTCTAGGCAACATATACAACAGACCAACTGTGATGAGCAAGCCGATGTCACCCAGTGATTATGTGTTTACCTAGCTAATCCTAAAAAGTGACTAATTGGAGTTAGTTACAGCAATAAAGTATTAAGTCTCTGTTTATAATGGTTTGCATATTGATAAATTACTTCGAAAGGTAATAAGGTACAGAATCTCAATCCGTAGGCTTTACATTTAAGAGGAAGTTATTATCAGTTACTTAAGCTTTACTTCTATCACATTCCAAGCACTACCCTTTTTAGTGGTTTCAATGAATCTAATTTCAAATACGGCAGTAACATGCTGATTCAATGCTGGTTTCTGAGAGTTCATAATGAAAATCAAAATTAAGATTTAGAAGTTATTTCGAGAATAAGTGAGAATTATTATTCGTGTGAAGAGTTGGATTCTATTATTGTGTAAATAATTAAAAATTTTAGACCAAAAACAACCTTACATTAAGATATTAACAATATATACTACTTCAAAGCACATAGCAAATGGTAATAAGGGCAGTAACAGAATAACAGGGGTTTCTCCAATTGTATGTATCCTCATTGATATCACGAATTGATTTAACGACATGAACGTTAGTTATTGTGCATGTATAGAAAGAAGGGCATGAGACTAAATGGGTAGTGCATACTGGGTTAATCATTATAGATCTCACCAACTGAAAGATTGAATGAATCATTACTACTGCTGTCATAGGTAAAACTGTAAAAGAATTATGAAAACTGATTATTTGATCTTTGAGGAGAGTATTGGGTTTGATCACCATGTTAAAGTAGCAGAAAGTAGATAACTGCAAGGACCACACCACAGAAATTCAAACTTGTGGTCCAATTAGGAAAAGAAAAAAAAATGAGGCAAAAAACTTGGTTGTAACAGGTCATTACATTAGAAGAAAAAAGATACATGTAATTGGAGTCTTCACTTATCAGGAAAAAAAAAAGAACAACAACAAATACCACAAAGAACTGTCTGATTGAGTTGCAAAGCGCAACAAGCAAAGCATTGAGTTCTTGTTCCATCCATTACTTAGAGTTTGAATACTCCCAAAACTCAATTTAGTTATTTCAACAAGCTAGACCCCAGCCAAAGACATTGATCAACTTTCCAGCAGGAAGCACTAGAATTCTTGAGGAACAAATAGGCTAGGTTTGGTGCAGAAGGTTTCCAAATTACATAGCAAAGTTCCACGAAAACCCAACTAAAGTTCTTTACCTACCAGAAATCAAAACATCCTAAAATAAAAACAGAATGTGATAATAATGGTCTGCCTAAGAAATAGTGCTTGAACCCAGAAACTATGCTAGTCAGTTCATATAAAAAGATACCAACCTTGTTGTATACCACAAGTAGTCAGTTGTATCTTTTGTGGTATTGATATGATCTACAAAGCCATTTCTAATAAAATCAGCTTCTCCCCAAATCCCTACTTTCTCCACGAACACACCCCATTGAAGACCTTTCCAGACTTTGTCTGGTGAAGTTATGGATCCCTGCAAATTCTCTGGTACCATTTCCACAATAGAAATTTGGGATCCAACCTGTTGAAAATTTCATAAAGAATAAAAACTACTGCAGGTATTACAAGATACGTTCAGGCATGTGCCGAAAATTTTTCTCATCAACCATTACATCTGTATGTCTGTAAATATGCTGTTGTAAATGCTAATGTTGACTGCAAGAGATAATTTACTAGGTGACACAAAAATTTGAATCTGTGAGCATAAGGTATAATACAAAAGGGTCTGCATACACCTAGTTGTTTTGTGCACTTCAAAAATCGGTCCATTAACTGATGTTTAGCATTAAACTATAACTGACGTTCATTCCCAAAGGCTCTTGTTTCCACAAGGTCATATGGTGTTTAAGGGATTCTATCACTGGCAGTGGCATTTGACACTATACAATAAACGATAAATAATTGATGAATATGATGCCTATGCGTCATGAAGTTACATGTCTAGATTATAGCCATCACTTGTTCCTCTGAGATTTAGCAATACCATGTTCAAATTAAAATGAATATCAATAGGGTATATGCAAGCACATACAGAAGAGAAAGAATACCATTGCGGTGTTAAACACTACATTCTTGCAGTCTGGCAGAATACTAACAGACCATGCTGGAAGGTGATATGATTTATTTCGAAAATCTATTATTTTGTCCTTTACTTCATCCATGTTAGCGATGAAGGCAGCACATGTTCCCGAAGGATCATCATAAACATCAGCCTACAAAACAATGATAATTCAGTGAAAATCTGCACAACTTATTACAAGACACAGGTTGAAGGCACAATAAAATTGATGCAAATTGAAGTTCAAAAAATTACTACAGTTAAAAAAATAGACTTTAGATAAGATGATTATCATGTTACTAGGATAGATTCTTACCCATAGTGTTTAAACTCGGTTCCGGGCTCGGGATCGGCCGAGACGAACGGCCACATTTAATTTTAAAAAAAATAATTCATGCATCGCCCGATCCTGACCGGGAATCGGACGATCCAATTTTTTTTGGTTCTTCTCGGATCGGAACCGACTCGGGGATCGTCCCCTTCCGATCCCGAGTTGGATCGGACGATCCTTAACACTTGTTCTTACCATTCCACACAAGAATTCCAGAAGGCAACATTTTTCATGACAAATAACTTAAATTGTACAATGTATTTATAAAATTTAAGGAAAAAGAAGAAAAGGTTTTTTAAAAAGTATTGATCCTTGTATATCAATTGATACAAAGGAAATGATTGAAATCATTTTCCGCAGGTTCCTGTTTACATAATCCAGTCTTATCTTGCTATGAGTTCTTGTAATAAGTTTGTGTTGTCACCAAGGATCAGGTCATAGTGGCAGCATGGTTCATTTGGTTCAATTTTTAAGGAATCAGCCTGACTATGATAGACACAGGTCTTGACTAGCTGGGGGTCCAGGAAAGTCATTAAAAGAGAAGAAGTTGGTAGATTTTCATCAGATGCAGATCCAGCAGATTGTAGAGATGTAACAGTTGTTTCTTCATCACATCCATTGGAAAGTGTTCCATTACAGTGAATAGGTAGAAGAGAATGATCAAAGTGGACGGATAAGGGGTATTTGAGAGGTTGGAGTTTCTTTAGACGGGCCTTCTGGTCAAGTTTGCAGGTGAATCACTGTCAATAAAACTGGTGCAACATTGGTACCCAAGGCTTTTGTTTGGAGGGTAAGGAGGCTTCATAGGTTTTCTAGTATAGAAAATCATCTGGTGCTGTTTTACTTTTGATTTTTCCTTCACCATCAGATCTATCACATATTAGTTGGGTTAAAATATAAGCAAGTATGAAGTTCAAAGATAAATAATGATAAGAATTACCTCTTGTAAAGGACCTAGAGACAAAAGAATTGGCTCACTGTGGAGCAATGCATGCTCACATAACTTTATAGCTCTATGAAGTTCTTTAAGGTGTCCCCATTTTGGAAGCCTAGCTAATCCTGCAGATCATATAAAAAATTAATTTCTTGCAGAAAGAAAACAATAGATATCAAGTTTGGTCGAACCATTTTTACAAATTACTCAAAATTAGCAGGTAATCTTTAGAACAAGACATGTAGATGCTTACCATACTCATCA
>JAUPMG010000014.1:18402964-18414929 GCA_031762675.1 Pachysandra terminalis
TACCACCTTTCTGGAAAAAACGAGCAACAGCAAAAGCAACATCTTCAGGTGGCCTGTGAGGATCTCTGGCCCCAAACGTTTTAAACCTGAAAAGTGGAACAATGTAATAACATCAAGAAATACTATGATTTAAAAAGCTTCATTGGATGCAGTCACTAGAATAGTCTCTAAAAGTATTCACATATCAAAATATATTGTACTGCATGTTCAATTGTTAGCTCAATCAAAGGGCTAACACCAAAGAAATTGATGGCTAATAACCAATCCTTCACTGGTATTTGAGGGCAATCATCACTTCACACGCAAATGTGACAACTATATTTTTTGTATTAATGATTTGTTCTTTTGCATGTGAATGGATCAATAATCAACATAATATGAGAAAATTTCTAGTGTTTTGGGTGCATAATCAAAAGGAAAATCTCCATAATCAAAAGGATGCTTAAATGAATGGTAGTTACACATTCGAAACTTATACAGTAAGATAAATTGCTAGAATTTCAGATCAGTACCATATTAAGTGAAAGGCTCAACCAATCCTCTAGGAAAGGAGAAGATTACATATCATTCTATCAACCATTTTTGTTTTTCTAAAGGCACTACTAAACTTAAATGGGACTCTATGAGACCAGATTGATTCTTCACCCGTGTGTGAAGTGGCAACTTCCTGTTGTTCTTATTAGTGTTATTAATAATCCCATCCTGGGTTTCAATGGCAATGCATTGATTCTCCACCCGTGTGTGATTTGCAACTCCCCTGATCAAAAGTTTTTTTTAGTTAGCCCCAAAAGAGCAATAAAATTACGGAAATACCATCCTGAGAAGAAAGAAGTTTAAGGATTTTCACCCTCGTTTTGAGGTGCAATGATGATGGGGAATCATTAACCACCTGTTCATTTTTTTCTCCAATATTTTTGACATATTCTTCTAAATGGCTGCATTTGTTTTTCATTTTTTTTTTATTGTGTGTGTGTTACGAATGGTCCAGTAAATTGAAATAGAATTTTTTTGGCCTCTTATGAAAACTTTAGCAGAAAAGATTTTGTAAGAGGACTCTAGCACCAATATTTGAAAAAACAAATTAAGGAGTTTCAAGGTGTAAGCAGTGGAAAGCCAGCCACAATGGCTACCTTGTTACCACTCAAGTCACTAGCCCTGCTTTTGTGGGTGAGTGCAAAGCCGTGCCTTCATCTTCAAGTTATACTGGTGATAAATTAAATTTCAAGGCAGACAATTGGGGGTATACAAGAAGGAATCTTTTTTCTATTTTTTTTTTCCTTTTTTTAATGAATCTTCGGCATTAATTCATCTTATTTGTGGCGCTATAGGTCGTTCTTTGATTTCTTCGTTTTTAATCTTGAAAATTATTAATTGAAGTTAAGGCGGAGAACAACTTCCAAAAGTGGAATGAGATCATTCATGGAGACTAATCTTTGTAAATTTTGCGCATGATATACATGGGTTATCGCATAATAAAATTTTATGCTATCGATAGAAAAAGTTAGTGATAAACTAATATGTTCCTCCTCCCAATTGTGTAATGAAACTAACTCTTTACTGTTATAATGGGAAAACCATTTTACCAAAATTTTCAGATTTGCTGCTATATTATAAAAATATCCTTAACAAAAAAAAGTTGGTGCTAGAGTCCTCTCTCTCTCTCTCTCTCTCTCTCTCTCTCTCTCACACACACACACACACACACACACACACACACACACACACTTCTTGCTTGATGTCTAATTACTTCTTCCATCCTAATAATGTTCTCTCTATATCATCAAAACACCAATTTACATCCCTCCATATCTTTCATGCACATTCGATGAAAGTAATTTCCAATAGTTTTTGTAATTTCCTTTCAGCCTTCTAGAATTGGGGATTCATTTAGAGACCAAGTTGGTCAATTATTAATGACTTCTATGGTCTGGTCATGCAGAATTCAGATAAGGCTCTGTGCGATAATTGCAACTTGCTATAAGTTGAGACTACATGTGACCCTCTAATGATGTGACTTGGGTTTCAATGATTTTGTCACATTATCAAAGAAATTCATGAAAATGGGTATGAGATGGTGCAAAAGGTTGCATATTGAAGGATCTAAAAGGGCTAGAGGAGATTGAACACGATATGGTCAGAAATAATCTCATATACAAAATCAGATCGAAGATATGGTTTTCAATAAATTAGGATGACAGAATGGGATTTGTTTTGCAAGTTCCCACTAGTTTGCATTAGAACTTTTATTGATGTTGATGTACATCTTTGTTAAACATTTTGTTCTCATGGTTACGGAGGTTGAGTAATGATCAAGGGTGGAGTTGATAGTGCAGGGCTCTTTTTTTCCTGGGAGAGTTTTCTTTTGGCATTTTTTTTCTTCTAATTTTTGTTTTCTGTATCTAAATCTCTCGGATCTCAGTTAGAAAAGCTCTATTTTCTTCTTGTATCTCCTTTATTCTCTTCTAGTCTAAAATTATTTAAATCAACAATTTAATTAGTAGAATGATGTAAGCAATTTCCAGCTAGGAATGGAAGACCACAACACCTGCAGATATAAAATATCAGGGAAAGTCAAGAAAACGTGTTCTTCTTATATAGACAGTTAGACCATTACTAAATCGAAATGTCATTTCATTACATGGATGACATAAATTATTATCAAGTTTCCTGTTATTTTTCCTATTTCTTATCTTTTGCTTTTCCTTTTCAGTTGATGTGTTGTCAGGTAAGACGAAGGAGTATTTTCCAATCCAATATGACTACCACAGTAAGCGGAAGTATTGAGGATAAAGCACTCAGTGCTGGATAACCAATAACAATCACATTAGAATATTAAGTGAAGAAGCTTCCAAGTGGAAATTTGAAAAAGAAAAATGACATACAAAAGGAGCAAGAATGTAAATATCAAAATAGGAGCATAACAAGCACATTATTACCATCCAGGCCAATTCTCGGTCCAAATTTTTGGTTTGTTGATAGAATTGGGAACAAATGGATCACAGTAAAATGAATTGCAGGTATTAATCTGCAAAAGCAACAAGGTGAAGATCATACAATTAACTGGAGTTGAATATCTCAGTAGCAGCAGTGAAAATAATAATAATAATAATAATAATAATAATAATAATAATAATAATAATAATAATAATAATAATAATCAAAAAGGGGGGTTTTGGCACAAACATAAAAGAAAAGGGGAATGAAATGAAAAAGTTATCACAAAGAACATAAGCTACAATTCACATGTTTTACATTAAAAGGAAAACATTGACTCACTAAGAGTATGCTTATTGAGTTTAATTAAAAACATTATGAGGCAGAACTAAGTAGGGTGAGAGCAGTGGGTAGTGAGACAAATGAATTTCTATCAATAATACATGTCTATCAAGGGTCAACTACGAGTCCTTATCATTTTAAACCTCATATTCAAGAGGAGGTGCTTTCGTGTATGCTATTTGTAGATGATGTGATTTTGGTGGACCAAACTAGAGAAGGAGTACACTAAAACCTAGAATTATGGAGGGATACCATAGAATCAAAAGCTTTTAAATAAGTCAAGTTATGACTGAGTATACAAATGTATGTAAAGTTATTAATTTTGGCTTGCTTATTTCTTTTGTTTCAACCTTCTTGCTGTAACTTCATGTTGTGGTTGGTACTTTTAGCTTTTGGGTGTTTTTTGTAGTCTTTTCATAGGTAACTTCATGTGAGTAACCTATGCTTTTGTACTTTCCTTCCCCCTGTTTTTAACACAACTTCATTATTGATAAAAAAAAAAATGACAGTGTGTTTCGACATAACCTAATTCATTATTTGACATAGTGGAAACTTCTTCTCCCGTGGACGTAGGCTATGTCAAACCACGTATATCTATCTGCATAGTTTTTATATTCTGTTTTCTGTTTTTTATTGCTTGGTAACGAACAACAAAGAGACTCCTAAAAGCAATGAATTCCGTTTTCTTATATTAATTACCAAGGGAGATATTGATACGGGTGTTGCACATAGAATTATAGCGGGATGGATTGAGTGGAGAGGTTCTTCTAGAGTGTTATGTAATTGACTTATCCCACTCAAACTAAAAGGAAAATCTTACAGGACAGCTATTAGGCATGATACAAGTATAGACCTGAATGGTAGGCTACAAAGAAGTAACATAAGTATAGGATGAATGTCGCTGAGATGAGGATATTGACATTGATGTGTGGCAAGACTAGGAAAGATAAGATAAGAATGAACATATTGAAGAGTGTACAGGTGTTTCCCGAGTAGGAGATAAGATAAAAAAAAATAAAAATAAATAAATAAATAAATAAAAAATTAGGAGTAGGTTAAGATGGTTTGGGCATGTAAAGTGAATACCTAGGGAGGCGGCTCGAAGTGCAGGGGGTACACATTGAAGGATCGAAAAGGACAAGGGGAAGACCAAGAAGAACCTGGATAAAGTTAATCCAGAAGGATTTGGATATACATAATCTAATTGAAGATATGGTTTTTCAAAGATTAGGATGGAGGAACAAGAATCGTATTGTCAACCCCAATTAGTTGGGATAAGGCATTTTGTTGTTGTCTTTGCTATTTTTGTTGTTTTTACTGGTGTAGTTCTGGAGGATGCTTCTTATTGGAGACAGTTTGATGATCTCGTGGGGTGAAGGATGGGTTCTTTTCCAATTACATACTCGGCGGTTCTTTTAGTGGGTATTTAGAAGTGCATTTTAAATGTTAAGGAGTTTGGGAGAGGAGTGAAATCGCAAGAGGGAAAGGGATACTGGATCAGGTTTTAGGATGCCGAGTGGAGCTGTGGAGATAGACCATGAGATTCATCCGTACTTTGTGTCTAAAGGAGGCAGTCATTTGGGAACCCTTCTTTCTTTCCTTGTTGATTATTCACAAGAGAAGTGAAGGAATGCATCCGATTGCTGTCCTTATTAGAGTTGTCGAAAGAGTGTCCAAGACCAAGGACAAAAGGGTGTAAACTGTGGAGCTATAAAGGAAAGGTAGTTTCTTAGTCAAATCAGTTTATGAGGATTTAGGTAATTTTTCTAGTCGAGGGAGAGGGAGATCTCATTTGGGGGTTTAGGGTGCCTTCTAAGATTGAAGGTTTTATTTGGTGTATAGTTCAAGACATGGTTCTCACAAAGGGCAATTTAGTCAAAAGGGTTTAGATGATATTGTATCGGTATGTTCTATGCAAGGGAAGTTGTGAAATTGTTTATCACTTGTTTATTCAGCGCAAACTATCCAGGGATGTGATTTTCTTTCCTTCTCAGTCTTCGGCATAGCCTAGGTTTTCCCAATGATAATCCTTGTTCAACAATTGGAGTTTGGCTTCAAGTGGAGGTAAAGAGGGATTGATTTGATGTTGCCATTTCTGATTTGTTGAAGATTTGGAAAGAAAAAATGGGAGGATCATTGAAGATAAGTAAAGATATTCTTTCCTTTTTTTTTTTTGATAAGTCATCAGATTATATAAAAAGAGGAAGAAGAACACAAAGAGAACAGCTCCCATGATTTAGCGAAAAACTAAAGCGTGGAGAGCAAAACGACAAAACAAAACACAAAAACAGAAAAATAAAAAGAGGAAATAGAAAGAAAAAAAACCACCCACGCCCCCCACAAAACTACTCACGTAACATGTCCTGAGTAGGATCTTCCACAAACAAAGACTCCCTAGTCGCCCCCCTCCTAGCCAAAATCTCGGTCCAATGTAATGCACCCCTAGACACCACCTGGAACGAACGTTCCAACCCTCCATAAGTGACCACACCAGCCGAACCAAATAAGAAACCTCCCAGGTACATTGCTTAGATCTCTCCATCCAAGCAAAGACCGCCTCGGACACACCCTCAACCACCAAGCTGTGATAACCTTGGGCTCTCCCTTGACGCAAACCTATAATCAAAGCCATCATCTCGGCCCTCTTTCCTGAAGCCGCACCGATCGGGCCAGAAAAAGCCAGAAGGCAAGCCCCACTGTAATCTCTGAAGATACCACCCATCCCAGAAGCTCCAAGTAGATCCGGCGAAAAACCTATATACAATAGACTGACCCAACCCATTTGAGGGGGGACCCAAAGGACCTGCGGGTCCGGGGGCCGCATCGACTCCAAGGAGATCGAGTACCACTTTCTCACAATATCGACTGCTGAAATACCTGCAAACTGGCTCCTGACGGCCGCCCAGAAGGCCACGATGGCCAAAATCCCCTCAATCACACTCGAAGTCGAGGCATAAGTATCCTGAAAAATCCGTAGATTCCACTCCTTCCAGATGTGCCAAAGGATGGCAGGAACAACCAACTAAGCAAGAATCCGACCCCTAGCAGATAAACCCGGAAAACTCCATTGAGAAAACATCTAACAAATAACTTCCGGCAGCACCCACACCCTCCCGAAACTATGAATAAAGAATCTCCAAATCTCCAATGCGCATAGGACAATGTATAAATAAATGGTCCAAAGACTCCCCATCCATCCTACATAGAAAACACATATGGGGTGAAAGGGCCATAAACCTTCTCCTTCTTTGAAGCATGTCCGCAGTATTGATCCGATAAAGTAGGGCAGTCCAAACAAATGTTCTGACTCTAGGAGGAACAGGAGGATGCCACAAAGACCGAGCCGAGAAAGAAGCTGCCGGCCCGGATGTAGTCATATGAGCTTGGGCTGTTCATTCTTTATTTTTTTTTTCTGTAATTGGGGTGATTGTTAAGGGAGGATTCCTTGGTGTTGCAGTTGAAGTCTGGTGGCCTTTGTTTGAGTTTCCCTATTTGTAATTGTTTGTAAATCTTATTTGCTATGAATAAATTTGTGGCTTATCATTAAAGAAAACCAATAAGAATTCTTAAGTAGGAATGGAACTAAAAAGACCCAACCAAAATTAAATTCCAAAAGCAAATTTCCTATAAAACAAGGCCTAGAGAACTCTGGAGTAATAACATCCCAATGAAAAAACAAGCATAGGGAGCATTTTTTTTTTATCAGTAACGATGAATTTATTAAAAAAAAGGGAGAGAAAAATGTTCCCCAATGACAAGCAAAGGGAGCATTGCACCAAACTTTCAACCCCCAACTCTGTATCTTCAAAGAATCCTACAATTTACTTTCTTTCCAAGGGCATCAACAAATCACAATTGCGTAGATTCTCCAGGAAACAAAATACTTCTTGCTATGAGTAACCAACTGCCAACAGCATAATGCAATCCATAACAAACTTCCTAATGAAGAAACTCCAAATAATTTTATTAGTTTTGCGATGCACCAATAGTCAATTGATAGATTCCTCACACCATGACATACCGTTAGACAGTGCTTGGTAGATCCCCTTGGCTCTTCCATTTGTGCACCATTAAAAACTCTGTTGTGTTAGACATTTTCTCTTGGTCATCTAATGGCTTGCCTTGGAATTTTGCCTCCTAGGAAGGATCCTAAACTAGCTAATGTAGATGAATTAGCTTCGTTTTTTAGGTCCTAAAAGATGTCTCTGTCGATGAAAAGAAGCCAGATTACAATGTTTGGACTCAGATAGTTATGGCAACTTTTCAATTAAATAATTCTTCAAAGCCATTAAAGCTAATCTTATCTTGCTTCACCTTGATGTGCTGTCTAGCTTGATTTGGAACCCTTCAGCCCAACCAGGGTTAGGACCTTTGTTTGGACTACGGTGTAGAACAATATTAATAACAATGACGTCCACCAACGGAGAAGGAAATGTTTACCTTAACTCCTCAAGTGTGTTATGTGCATAAGACATAGGAAGTCTGCTTCCCATCTATTAATTCACTGCACTATAGCACGGTGTGGGATTACTTTCCGTGGTTATTTGGTGTGGTGGATGGTGCCTAACCCTATCTGCCAGCTATTATCAAGGTTTAAATGCCGCTATCGCTAGATTTATTGCGACTAAGGGAAAGGAAAAATATCACTCGATATATCGAGGGAAAAATTTATGTCTCCCAAAAAGTTGGAGAAATGGGGAAACCTTTGGAAAAAAGGAGACATTTCTAATGAAACTTTATGATATGCATATTTAGACATGTTTACACTTAAATAACTTAAAACATTATAAAAACTGATGATATTAACCAAGTAATGCATTTATAGGTAAGTAAGAGAGTCATTGTCTACATAATCAGTCCCTACAATAGAATCCTGGCTCCGCTCCTACACATAGAATTAGAGCTAGACGACTGTGGAGAGCTTCTAGAGTATTATGTGATTGACATAGTCTACTCAAGTTAAAAGGCTAATTTCATAGGACAAATATTAGGCCTGCTATGATGTATGGAATAGAATGTTGAGCAATGAAGAAGCAAGACATTCATAAGAAGGATATTAACATAAATGCATAGAAACACTACGATAGATAAGGTAGGGAATGAATATATTCAAAAATGTCTAGGGGTAGCCCGAATACGAAATGTTACAAAGATAAGGATATTAAAATAAATGTGTGGAAACACTAAGATAAACGAACATATTCGAAAATGTCTAGGGGTAGCCCGAATAGGAGATGTTACAAAGATAAGGATATTAAAATAAATGTGTGGAAACACTAGGATAGATAATCTAGGGAATGAAAATATTCGAAAATGTCTAGGGGTAGCCCAAGTAGGAGATAAGATAAAGGAAATTTCGTCAAGATGGTTTGGGCATTACAACAAAGATCTAGAAAGGTGCCTTTGAGAAGGTACGAGGTGTGTGCATAATGAAGGTTCTAAAAGGATGAGAAGACTTAAAAGAACCCAGATGGAATCAATAAAAAATTATGTAGATATACATAATCGGACCAATGATTTGGTTTCTGACAGATTGAGACTGAAGAACAGGATTCTTGTTCCTGACTCCAACTAGTTGGGATAAGGCATTCTGTTGTTGTATTTAAGATACCAGATTCTTGATTCATAAATGAAAAAAGAGATGAACGCTTTACTAAGCTTATCTAAAAGAGGGACTATGTATTCAACTTTCACATTTGTTGGAATGTGAGCAAGCTATAGAACCAAAGAGATACCAGCCATATCTAAAAAGTAATATCTGAACTCATCACAACTTTCACTCCTCAATTCTGAAAATAGTTTTACACCTCACAAGGTGGCTTGTTCATCCTCCCCATTGAACCACCAGAAGTCCTCTCAACTGTTTTTCTGTTTTGGGGTCAACTTTTAATGAGACTCTAATGACTAAGAGACAATTAATAGATAACTTATAGAGTCAGATTATTAAAGTCATTTTGCCACCAAAACAGATAGTCATTTTTCATGATAGGTCAAATGTTGCCACTATTTTCCCAAGAGGGAAACCTAAATATTTTATAGGCATTTTCACCACATTATGCGACTAAAAAATCTGCTCACTTCATTGTTGCCCAAATTGATGCCTTTTTATAGAGATTCAACAAGTTGTGCCTCTTTCTAAGCAACTTTGGCATTTTTATCGCCAGTCTTCTTACTGTAGGTAGGCATAAATTCTGTTTATTAGTCCAAATTTAATCAGACTTTTGCAATTTAACCTTTCTCTTGTCTTTTTTAAGTAACAAACTACGGTAACTAGATGTACAGTTTATATATATATGTGTGTGTGTGTATAGTGAAATTAATTGCACAAAAGGATCAAGAGAAATTTCAATGTTTACAGAAATTTCTACAATTTACTGAAAGAATTATTCCTCTAGCATTAAATGGAATTGCAAATTGACATATATATGTATATATATATATCAGCCGGTGCTTCTATATTGCACTGGAACTTTTAGCTTTTCTTACAACATTAACTTGCAGCACCCTTTTGGATATCAAGATGAAACCATTAAGACCTTATACTGAAAACTTTCTTCTATGGGGTGAATGTTGTTTCTTAAACCCTAAGTTTTGAGTGTTTAAACCTTGTAATGGAGTGGTGTGTCTAAGCCTCTGAGGAATGTGTATCATAGAGAATAAAGATTAATCACCAAATTCTATCTTGTGAAGAAAGATTTGCTATTGGTAACCTTGAAAAAACTTAAATAGGTGATGAAAGTTATAAGTTTCTCACCACAGGATCAGGGGCATCATATTGCTGACACATTATCCAAGGTACACCTATGTTTTGAGAAAGAGCCATACTTGCAGCCCACATAGCATAGGGCTTCCCTCCATCTCCATAAACCCTTTCAATATCTCCATATTCATTCTCAATCTGCAGTAAACAAAAATAAAACAATACTGAGTAGGCGCTCAACTTTTGCACATATGCACAGTAACAGAAAAGGTAAGCTCATTTGTAGCAGGATTAGTTGGAAGGCACATATATAGTAAGAAACGTGCTCAGAAATTCCAACAGGCATAAAGCACAAGTATATACATAAAAAGATAGTCTTTTAGGCGGAAAATAGTAGTCACATATTATGTTTTAGGCTGTCACAATTTTTTTTCGTCCAAATTAGAACACTGAAATTTATGAAAAATTTTAATTCATTTCTATAAAGAAAAAAGTCATAAATTCCTTCAAGACCTATCCGCTAAGATACAAGTTCTCCTTCAAAAGAATATACATATAAATATAACAAAGTGCGTATTGAGTGCACGTGAATACATAAATCTAACCATGTAAACAAAAATTAATTTCAGAGAATAAGAAATAGCGAAATGAAAATGATTGTCACACTCTCATGGTGCCATTCTCCAAATGACAGTAAAAGCTCTGTTTTTCCACACAGGAAGTGAAATCTTGAACTAGAATTAAATGAATAGATCCTATAATTCAAGTATGTTTTATTGCCACAATTTAACCTGAGAAATAATTATTTTTTTCTCTTTTTTTATGATTGAATAGCTTAGGAGATTCTTCAAATCGTCATTCTTAAAATTCTCACTCTTGGAATTGGCTATAAAAATGTTGTTATGATGAGAAAAAAAAATCAAAAAGTTCAATAATTACAGCAGATATCTCCATGCCAATTTTTAAAACATTCTGTTCTTGTCCTGGCTTTCTCCTATCATATACACATTCTTTAGCTACTAAAATAGCATTTAATGTTTACCCAACTCTAAGAAAGTCTCCTTGATTTAAAAAACCAGTCTTTAAAATTAGCATGCCTGCATCTTCAAAGCAACATTTCATTCTCTTGATATAACTTGACTGAACTGTCACATTTCAAGTTCAGAACCACAAGCACTGGTAGCTAAAAAATATGTTCCCACAATTCATATAAGTTTTATAAAACAAACAAACAAAAAAATCACAAATTTCCTTTCAACCAGTTAACAGCTACAGTTGGTACATTAAAGAGGAAGATCAATATCACAAAACCATCCACCATAACAATTTGAAAACACAAAATAGTACTTGCCTGGGCCAAGATGATGGGTCCTCCCTGTGGTGCAAAAAATTTCTCCTGCTTCATCATCTTCACAATAACTGTTGTGAAACTCTCCATGTGAGTCTGAAAGCCAAGAAGCATCCCACTTAATTTATAGCAGAAAAATCATTTTCAAATAGGAAAGTGAATAGGGTAATCTGTGCAATATCTAGGTAAGAAATTTAAGGCTCTTGGTAATAGCATTTATAAGCTTCCACTTCCCAACCATCAAGAAAAAAACACGGAGGATTAACACATAAATAAATAAAAAAATTTCATACTTTGAAGGGCTCATTATCAGTTCGGAAGACTGTTCCGTTCACGTAATGGAGCCAAACTGGTACCCCGCTGTATCACAAAACAAATCATTAAGATTTTAAGCTACAACAAACTATCAAAATACTTTAAACAATTATAACAATAGTGATCTACATCACATATTTATATCTCCATAATACCAAACATAAATATCAGAATCTTTAAACGCCATTAACATACCCAAAATTCCATTCTGCTGCAACAAACGGCCCAATCCGCAAAATCAAATACATCCCTGCTTGCTGAACAATCTTCACAAACTTTACCAGATCATATCGTCCCTCGAAATGATACTACATATATTGCAATAC
>JAUPMG010000014.1:18416625-18442421 GCA_031762675.1 Pachysandra terminalis
GGACCGGTTCTGTCCGATCCCGGTCCGGACCGGCCGGTACGGACCGGTATCGGCCGATCCTTGAAACCATGAGTAGGTGAACCCCCTTCAAGCAATGTCCCTTGATACGTAGGCATTTGTTTTGCATATTTTGATGTAGTACGATGTATTTAGACACTAATTAGGGTTGTTTAAAACTTGGGGGGAAAAAACCCAGATTTTCTTTTTCTTTTTTTCCCTCATGTCAACGACATGTCGCTAGGTCAACCTGGAAACATGCCAAGCGACATCGACATGGAAAACCTTGAGCTGTGATAGCTCATCTTAATCAAAAGCGTTTCAGGTGTACATTGATATTAAGACAATCAATTACAACCATGAAAGAATTGTTATTGTCCACCTGTTCATCTGGGGTTTTTTCAGTGTTTTCAATGTCGCCGACATGTCGCCATTTCCGAGGTGGGCGACACGAAATCATGGTGTAAATCGCTTCACCCTGATTTCGCCAACATGTCGCAAATGTCACCCATGTCGAGCGACATCCATGTAAAAAAAAAAGCATTACATGACATGTCGCCAAAACCATGTAAGAGGCCAAACTTGGAATTTCCAAGACATCTCGCGCGTGTCACTGGACGCGGGCGACATGTCGTGGTTTAAAGGGGAAATCTGCCCCAAATCGAGCAGATTTCCACTCAAACCTTCTCTTTTAAAACTTCTGTCCCTCTACCTATTTTTTGTGATTTCTGCCCAAAACAAGTGGCATTTCACCAGATTTGTGTACGAAAACACAAATCGATCTCTGATCTACGACTCTACACCGTATTCAAGCCTTTCACCGACGAAATCAAGGTAAGAACTAATTTTTTTTCAGATTTAGAGTAAATTTGTTCTTGAAATCATGTATACTAATTATATGTTAAATAATGACACCCGATCTACAGATGGGTATCGTTACTTTTTTTTTCAAAATAAATATATTTATTTAATCATTTTTGACGAAAAATACATAATATATATATAATAGGAATAAATAATGGCATAAGGGCTTACATTTATTACTAATAAATATTATAATATTTTTGTAATAAATTTTTCTAAATTTAAACTATAAAAATAAATTGTGATTTAATTTTAATAATTATTTAATTGATAAAACAATACTTAAAAAAATCAATAAAATTAAAAACAATTATAGGAAAAATAGTAGAAAACCATATTACTAAAACTTAATAGTTTATGAGTTAAAATTTACTTTGTTTCTGAAATTATTTAATTAGTGTAATTAATATTAAAAAAATATATAAAAATGAATAACAAATACAGAAAAATATAGGAAAAATAGTAGAAAACCATATTATTAAAACTTAATAGTTTATGACTTGAAAGTTACTTTGATTAATTTCTGTAATTATTTAATTAGTGTAATTAATATTAAAAAATATATAAAATGAATAAAAAATACAGAAAATAAAGGAAAAGTAGTAGAAAGCCATATTATTAAAACTTAATAGTTTACGAGTTGAAATTTACTTTGATTAATTTCTGAAATTATTTAATTAGTGTAATGAATATTAAAAAATATATAAAAATGATTAAAAATATAAAGAAAAATATAGGAAAAATAGTAGAACATAAAAGAATTGGATTGTTGAAAGTCTTGAGTGCTTATGACTTTCTTATGTTGTTATTTGCTATAGGTTCATCGAGGTTGAAACAACACTTAGCACGCGGTTACAAGAATGTAGCTAATTGTCCAAAGGCGCCTCCTATAGTGAAGAAATTAATAGCAAATCATTTGTCGACTAGGGGTACATTAAGGAAAGATCAAATGGAACAAAAGGAGAGTAACAAAAAAAATTGAAGCAACGACCCAGTCTACTAGTGGATGACGATGACGATGACGATGACGATGGTGATTGGGACGATGACGGCACTACTGAGCATGAGCGATTACAATTTCACACTACATACCGAGAATCCATGCAGCTTGAGTATAAGAGGGATGAGGAGCAAAGATAGCGGGCTTATGGGGCTGGACCGTCAAGGGCTGTGCCATCAAAGGTTAGGCCATCATGGACTAGACCACTAGGGGCTGGGGCATCGGCGAAAGGGCCAAAAGAGGGTACTGCATCTAGACCACGTGTAGCACCGCAATTCAAGCGAAGTAAGAGCGTTAAGAGTAAGATGCTTGCTCCACTTATAGACCCATCTATGTGAAAGTCATTTGATTCAAGACAGAAGCGCCTTAAGGATATTTGGAGTGGAGGGAATGTAAGAGAAAATATGGGTAAGTTTATTTCAAAATTATTTATCTTCAATCACATCCTCGCAAATGAAGCTGACTTACCACACTTCAAGAATATGGTTGACGTCATACAGGATTCTGGGAGAGGAGTGTTACCCCCCACCCCACAAGAGATTTTGGGGAAATACTTCGACCAGGAGGAGGCAGAGATCCAAGAGTACATTGATACATTGAGCCCTCATTGGGAGGAGTATGACGTCACTGTTATGTGTGATGGGTAGACAGGCCCCACAAAGTTGTCCATTATAAATCCATGGTCTATTGTCGAGGACGAGCTATATTCTTGAGGTTTGTAAATGCATCTGACAAGATAAAGGATGCAGATTACATCATGGGTCATCAATGAGATTGGACCGAAAAATGTGGTACAAATTATGACGGATAACGGCAGTGCCTTTGTAAAGGCAGGGAGGACACTTATGGCGAACAAGTACTATACCTTATATTGGACATCATGTGCAGCACATTGCATCGACTTGATGCTAGAGGCTGTTGTTGATAGACCGACTATTCTTAGTGCTCTCGAGAATGCACGTACCGTCACCAACTTAATATACAACAACGCGTTTGTACAGGCGAAGATGAGAGAAGCATGTCATAGGGACATAGTAAGACTGGGCATTACTCGATTTGTAACAAACTACATAGCCTTGGAGATCATCCTTCTTCACAAGGTGGGATTGAGGACCCTTTTTACAACTTCTGATTGGGGTGCTTGTCATGAGAGCAAAACCGCTGTGGGCAGAATATCTTTATTCAATCAAATTTTTGGGACAAGGTCCATGACTTGGCCAGTCTCTTGGAGCCAATGTAACGAGTCTTACGGAGTGTGGATACAGATGCCTGTCATACTATGGGATCCGTCTATAAGTTGATGTAGGTTATGATGGAGCAAATCAAAGTCGCTAGCCCGAGGAACTACAAATGGGTCCACAACATCATCGATAATCGTTGGTACAAGACACTTAAGCACCCTTTTCATAAGACTGGTAAATGCTTTTTTTCTTGTGTTCGATGCTTTTTTAATAGATAAATCATGAATAATTGACTATAGCTCTCTTATTCAATAGCGTGCTGGTTGAACCACAAATATCAGTACAGCCATAGACTTGGAACAAATGCGGAATTATTGCAAGCTGTACATGATGTGTACGCAAAGTTGAACCCCAAGTCTAAGAAGAAAGGGTTATTTGGCAATGAGGTTTTTTCTTAGACGCTTGAACTTTATTATTTTAGTTATCAGCATAGTGTTGTTCTAAATTCTAATTAGTATTGTATTGGATGTTTTAGTTGCTTATGTTTAGAGACTAAATTAGATCATTTGGATTAGAGGCCACCATTGCTGCTAGGAAAAAGGTGATGCATGTAAGTTTTAGTTAAGTTTCTAGTTAAATTACAAGCAATCTTGATTAGATAGATTTTTAATTTCTAGATTTAATGACAAGGTGAGTGGTGGCTTATGTACGGGACCAGCGCCCCTACACTTCGATCTTTAGCTGTTCGGATCTTGGCCCAGACTGCATCATCCTCAGCTTGTGAGAGGAATTAGAGCACTTTTGCCCTTATCCATACGAAACAATACAACAGATTGTCATATAAGAAGCTGCAGAAGTCGGTTTTCTACCACTACATGTGTTTGAGGATGAACGCGATAGAGGATGAGAGTGGGGGTGCTTTACCGATTGACCCGGTTGACTTGCTAGTAGAGACGACTGATGATGATGACCCACTTTATGACTGGGTTAGGACTTCTGAGTTGGACTAAGTCGATGGGGGCCCTAATGAAGAGATAGCCAGAGCTGCTGCAGAATTGGGGATTGATGTGGATCGGGTTATGGCGAAAGAGATGGGAGAGATTGGGGGAGACTCATTAGATAGGGCCGGGCTCATCACCCCGTCACCCACACGTTCTGGTAGTGGGAGTGGGAGTGGTAGTGGTAGTGGAGGTGGGAGTCGGGGCCTGGTGGTGGTTGGGGTCAGGGTACTGCTGGTGATGATGGTGGAGAGGATGATGATGATGGTGACAACGGTGGCACGAGCGGGGGAGGAGGTGGTAGTGGTGTTCAGATAGGGATATCTCCTTCCACAGGAGAGGAGAGCTATGATTACGCCACACAAGATACAGATCATGGTGCACCACCTCCAAGTGGTGGAGCCAGCCAGCCTTCTCAATATCAGCGCTGGGGTAAGGGTAGTAAGGGGAGCAAGGGGAAGAAACATTTGGGAGCACAGGATAAGGCATCCATCTCTCATAGCTTTGGGAGCTTGGATGTGGGGTGTGGGCAGTAGGGATCTTCCTCATCAGCATCATACGACGGATATGGAGGCTATGACGGATATGAAGGGTATGGAGGGTATGGAGGATATGAGGGACACCACCCAGCACCATCTTATCAGAGCCAGGAGTCAGGGGAGTCTGGATTTTACAGATATGGAAGCTATGACACCGTCCCTTATGTTTGAGGAGGAGGGTATGGTATATTTCCAGATACCCCAACCCTGCTGCGACTGGATATGGGGATGATTCGTATGAATGCCCTTCTGTTGTTCCAGGTGCTGCCACAGTCACTACTGTGACGACCTATTACCCCCAATACCCCTCTATGGGAGTATTGGTGCATATGACTCTTGAGGATTACCAGAGATGTCTCCCAGTACACGGAGTGGTATCATTGGATGATGTCCTGGGCTCAGTTTGCAACTACGTGGAGCAAACATATTATGGTGGGGCACAGCGGAGAGACGGAGATGATGCTGATGAGCCTGCCCGCCATTCACTTTGGATATGAGTGGAGCAGACATATTCCTTGATTTCTATTTAAAAATGTTTTTTTTTGTTTGACTTACACATTCATGTTATATTTGATCATTTATGGCATCTCCAACTTATTATTGAGTTATCTTTTAGTTTGAATTACATGACACTAGATTCCTACTGTTATTTATCTGTTAGTTTGAATTACATTAACTTTCAGTATGAATAAATTACATATACCATCTTTTTTACAACTTACAGACCCGACAGGGTGTAAGCTAACCCCCTTCATGTAATGACTTTTAATGTGTAGGCATTTCTTTTTGTTTTTGTTTTTTATATATTTGGATGCATTTAGGCCTTAATTAGTCATGTTTAAAGTTTGGGACCAAAAATCCATAAAAAACCCATGGTTTCCCCATATTTCCCCTTTTTTACACCATGTCGCCGATGTCACTTGGCGACATGCCATGCGACATCGACATCATAATCGTAAACCTTGGGTTTTTTCAGTACACCCCTTTCAATAAAAATTTCCTTACCCTATTTATAAATACCATTCCAATGATGCATGAAAATAATTCAATCAGCAAAGAATAACTGTACGCATTAGAGTAAATTAAATCATCAAATGTCATGCAAAAGTAAATAATTTCTTGACATCCATGTCCATGTCAAACATCAAGAGAGAATCCTACAAGTCATGACTAAATTTCCTGGTTTGATTTTCTTTCTGAAGCTATTTCCACTAAACGTAACAATCATAAAGATGCAATTATTCATTAGTACCGATAATATTCTAACAAAGTGTCTAATTCTTAGAGCTATTCTTAGGTGCTTTGAGGCAATTTTTCCCTCCATATTAATCTTAGCAAAATTACAATTCTGGAGTTAGCAGAATTGGACCATGATTTTCCTCACGAGTGTACTGGCATTTTAGACAGTCATGTGGGGGTGTTTCTTGCTATGTATTTGGGTCGTCATTAGGAGACAAATCGACTTCTAAAGGTTTTTGATCTATTGATGGAATGAGAAGAGAGAACATTAGCAAGCTGGAAAAGAGTTTCTCTTCTGACGGTAGGGTGACACTGATCAAAAGCATGCTGGCCAGTTTGCCTATAACCTTTCTCTATTTAAAGCGTTCTCTAGTGTCGCTGAAAGCATAGAAAGGATCCAAAGAGATTTTGCAGGATGGTAGAGCTGCCAAGATGTTTTATCTTGTGGAGTGAATCAGGTTTGAAGATCCAGGAAGTTGGGTGGGTTAGGCCTCAGCAAAGTTAGGGAGAGGAATAAAGCTCTTTAAGAAAGTTGGTTATGGAGGTATAACAAAGTCAATTCATATCGATGGAGAAGAGATGTTAAGTGTAAATATGGTTTCCCAAGAGAGGGATTGTGATTCAAAATTAGTGAGAAGCTCCTATCATCCTACGATGTTTCAGTTTGGAGGGGTATATTTAGCTATTTTGAGAAATTTAGGAGTAATATAAGATTTAGGGTAGGAAAACGAGGCAGGTCAGATTCTTGGGAGGATGATTCGACTTGGGCTCGTCTATTAAAGCTTCTTTACCCCCATTTGTACAAAATTACATTAGATAAAGATATTCTGAAGACTATTTTCCCAAAAGACGAGGTGGAGTGGAATCCCTCTTCTAAAAGGGCTCTTCGAACATATGGGGGAGACAGGAGTGCTCCGGCTTGTTTCTATGTTCAAAGACTTAACCATATCCAGATTAATCGGGAGGGTATGCGCCCCAGATCTTAAGAATGGATTTGGGTTTCATCCTTCTACGAAGTTGGGAAGCCAGGTAATGATGATATTCAGTTGACGAATTTTTGGGCTAAACCAGTCCCTTCTAGAGTTCAATTTTCGCTTGACCTGCTATCCTCGATTAAGGGTTAATAGTGAATCAACCCAATCATAGGGGTTTGCAAATCCCTAATAACTATATCATGTGAAGAAACGCCCAGAAGGATGTTAATCAATTGTTTATTCATTGCTTGTTTTGTTCAGATACTCGGAGTTCTTTTTTATGAGGTCGTCCAACGTTGCATGCGTTTGTCCTAAGACTGTTGCCAAAGTTTTGTGGCTCTCTAGATATCTCTCTTTGTAAAAGCCATGAGCAACAACTTATCAAATGGTGTAGTGTTCTCTCTCCCTCTCTCTCTCTCTTTATATATATATATATACACACACACATATACACACACACTTTTCTATGCCCACGAAGAAAACCCATTTAATGTTTTTGGATGGTGGGTCTTAAGAACAATAATCTTCATCAGATGCATGGAACCTTCCAATCATACCCTTGAAAAGTTGATTTTGAGTTATAGTATTGTGCTATAGTGCACTGCTGTAACGATCAGCCATTTGAGAACTTGATCAGATCAGATGGCTACAAGCATCCGGTTGTAATAATTTTTTGTTGAGGGCCCCGCCATACAAGAGCCTTGATGGATTTTTTGGGGGGGCTAGGAAAGTGCCATGTTGTTCTATACCAATAGGATGTAGTGAGCGTGGTCCATGATATTGCCATTATGGGCACAGTTCGACCCAGTATAACGAGGTTTGTTCAAGTGTGACCAACTTAAAAATGTGTTTTGAGAATAAACACGGGGTGTTTGTACATGGCATGGGTGGGCCTAAGTACGGGCATGGTACCTACACTAAGAAAATGGTAAAAAATGGTTTCTAGCATGTGAGGGCCACATGGGTTCTAGGGCATGAGAATAATCGGTGAAGAGTTGGTTGTTTAAATTAGGTCTAGAGTGAAGGAGACAATTTCATGACCACATTGGTCCAGACGGCTCGTGAAGTCCTCCTAGAACTCCAAAAAATCCTAGTATAATTGCACCAACAAACATGATGCTCCCTCCTACCAAAGGCTAAAGGCTTAGCATCCACCTTAAGGAGGGTTGGTGTTTCCTGGTCTCCCCTCTTGCTAAGTGTGGCAAGAGACAGACGATCCCCAAGGGGCTTGGGAGTGAGCCTTAGCATCACAAAAGTTATGGCTATGGTCTCCTCAGACTTCAGTGGTATGTCTTGGGATAGTGCTAGAGCAGGTGGCTTGATAGTACTATGTTCCACCTCGGAGACAGAGGCTAATATGCTATAGTGCTCTAGCATGCACAATACATGCTTGGGTAGGCATAGTTAGCTGAGGTGCAGCTTCTAGGCCATGTGGGCTTGGCATGGGCATGTCTTAGCATGCCTCACAAGGATCGTATAGAATGGTAATGGGGCGACATGCTATATCGGGATGACATGATGGGCTTATGCATGGGACGACATATTGTGATAGTGTTGTGTTGGCACTAAGAGATACGAGTTGTCTTGGTTGGCTGAGGCAGGGCCTGAGGAACATGTTGTGGGCTACAAGTCCTTAGTGCATGGTGGTTGGGGATACTGAGGCTCCATGGCCGTTCGAGGTACTATTAGGATTCATATGTGCCTAGCTCTTAGTGTGGGACGCATTGGATGATTGTCTTGGTCGAGGACCTTGGTGGTACTATAGGGGTGCTAGATAGGCCACGATGACAAAGGAACTCTACAAGTGGGGCAATGGGTGCTGAAGTAATTTGGGAGCCACAAAGATAGGCTTGGTGTGGGACTTCGAGCAAGTCGTTTCTTGTGGGTACATCAAGTTGGAGTGCATATGGGTTCCATTGGCATTCAAATGGTGCAGGCTGGCCTTAGCTAGGTGAAGGTCAAGGCGTTGCATGGTAGATCTGCTGCGTGAAAAAGATATGGCCATGACAATGTGGCAGCCAATAGGGGTGCATAGAGGATGACTACCCAAATTAATGCAGCTTGCATTTCTAGATTTGAGCTGCACAAAAAGTAAATTTAAACAACCTATTATACAAGTACCCTGTTTCCCACCATTACTATGAAAGGACCAGCTTTGAAGATTTGAGTAATAAACTATAGTACAAATTAAAAAAATAAAAATAAAATTAAGAGCTTGGAAAGAAAATTGAAAATAGGTGAAAGCTTTTCTAGTCTGAAGACTCTCACCAAGTTTCTAGTTTGCCACACGGACAAACAAGGTGGCAAATCTAGATCATTCACTTGATAGGGGACCCTCTAGATATGCTAAATGGACAATACTTCAACCTACAAAAGCCGCATTAATATAAGTGTATTGGATTTTGTCACATGTAATAGCAGCAATCAAATTAATTAATATTCTTATGCTGGCTATAAGAAAAGTTTTAGATCGACAGGATGCTTTTTTCTGTGGCATATAGTAGCAATCAAATTAATTAATATTCTTATGCTGGCTATAAGAAAAGTTTTAGATCTACAGGATGCTTTTTCTGTGGCAAATAGTTCGCAACCATCTGGCACATATACTAACAAGTACTCTACACACAAGGAGAAGCTCTACCACTAGAGAATTCCCTACCATTACTAAATGCCAAAATTGCAATTAATTTCTGCTTCAGGAAAACACAAAATTTCAGCTAAGCTTTTCTTTGTCTTGTACCATAATTACAGTACTTGATCGCCAAGAGACACATACCTTACTTGTTGACATTTCATGAAAATGTAGAGTTGCTGTAGTTTCAACATCCTTTTCCTTATTTTTCCTGTACAAAACAAGAATTTCACGTGGAAGTTGCTCAGTGCAATCATCATCATTATCATCAATGACAACAACAAAATTCTTCAGATCTAGTTGGAGATAATAGCACAAAACATCTTTCACAATTCTAGCCTATCAAGAGTCACATCTTCAGTTCCATTCAGATATTTTCTCACCAATTCCATCCATGTTCTCTTTAGCCTTATAGGTGCCCTCTTTTAGAATATAATCTGTACCAACTATTCTCTATTGATACATTTTATGGTCTTACTATTCAATTGAACGCTATATTCTTACCAGTTGGTGATTTCCAAACTTTCCAATTTAATCCTTTATAAACTTTAGTCGTCCTAGTCTTTCCATGCTTCCAGCTCAATACCTTACATCAGCTACATTATTCTATGAATGTGTTGCTTCTTGATTAACCAACATTTTACTTCATAAAGGATAACCAGTCTTACAGCTGCCATAAGTTTTCCTTTGAGTCTGATCTCAACATGTCAATCATGTAACACTCCAGAAGCACAGCACCACTTTAGTGACTCAACTAGTCCTATGAACAATATCCCCCTCAAGCCCTTCCTTCCTATGAGTTAACAAGTGCAAGCAATTTATAAAAAAAAAAAAAGTGCAAGCAATTTATTAAAAAAAAAATAGCTGCCTAGTCTACATGTGTTCCTGTCTGCAGACATCAAGGAAGCTTTCGAGATACTGATTAGGGTGCAAAGATACCATCGTAGACAGCCATCCAAGCAGATGTTTGCAAAGGCTAAAAGCGTTAAATGCAAAACTTCGGGAAAAGGATGTCAAGGATAAAACATGGTATGAAGGTGATGAACAGTGAGGAGTAATATGAAAAACGTACACTGTTGCTTGATGACTAGAACTTTGTTGGTTCTGACTACATGATTTAATTGTAGATCCAATGTTCTGTTCACGTTGTTGACTAAGCTGTACATGGAGATTATCAACCTTCTGTTTCAAGTTAACGACATCTGCTTCTGCAAGAGCAATCTCCTCAAGCTCTGCTCTTGTCTTTAACACAATGATAAAATCATAAATATACTGTACAATCAGATAATAAATCAAAAAAAGTGAATGTTCTAATTCTGTGCTAAGCTAACCTTTTCATCTATAGTGGCTGACACAGGTAAGTGATCCAGGGGCATGTTCAACCCACCTTCCAGAGCTGCCCTGAGATCTTTCTCTCTTTGCAACTGTTCCTGGAGCCTTGCAACCTGTCATTAATATGAACACTTATTCTCAATTAACTGCAGCACCGTTTCAAGGATAGAACGCACAAACTGCAAATCTTCTGCAACATTTAACTCATATGCAACTTCATAAAGGCAGCGGATTTGAATAATATAAGGTGGCAAGGTAAGTTCATTCGTTAAGAAAAAGTTGTTATGAAGATGAGGATATTAAGCTAATAGAGTAGCTTAATTTTGTAATTGACTATCTGATTAACAGAGACTGTGTTTTATGGATCACATCTGGACTTATTACGCTCATTATGTTTGAAGCAGCTTGCTTGCATTTCCATTATGCTCAAACACTCACAGGTAATTAGCATGCTCCCTTGGCTTTATTAAGTCTATCAGGTTATCATTTCAATGCACTAGTCTATTGTGTTCTGTATGTAGATGCATACCTACATAGCAATGAAGTAAGAATGAAATTGCCCAGTGAAATGCCTTTTCAAGATTTAGTTAATTTTTCCACAACTGGTCAAAATTTTATGCCAAATTTAAAAAAAAAAAAAAAAACAAAATCCTCAAGAAGAGCAAAATTTCTGTGACAAAAGAAATTAAAACCTCATCTACAACCATGATGAAAAGATGGGCATCACCTACATCTCCTTTCCGCACTTCAAAATACCTGGAGCCTTCCAATAAAGGAAATAACCCAATGAATGAAAGAGTTGCTTGACCAAGATAATCTTCAAAACCCAGCTAGGAATTCAAAGATGTGTGTCCTCTCAACCACCTTACCACTTGCAGTATCTATGGAACACGCATGCTTGAAATGATTGAATTCCTCCCATTTTATTACAAGCCTACCAAATATGGACGCTAAAGATTTTTCCCCTTGACGAAACTGAGAATATATATTGCTGCAATTGATAAATTCTAGCCATGTTGCGTACTTGAGATAGATTTTGAGCCTCAACAGTCCATATTTCTTTTGCTGTTTTCAAGAGAAGAACCCCATCACTTATTTCTGGTTACTTTGAAAGAGGTAGCCAAGATATTACAATCGAGTTCTCGGCTTTCAAATTTTCATAGAGAATGCAACGAACATCCTACTCAGAAATTTTCCCATTGACATATCCTATCATGTCCCTTCCCATTAGCAATATGAAACCTAAAAACAGTCATGATTCTGTTCAAAAGCCACTCAACGGATGCTGGGAATGAAGCTCAACCTGCCGAATTTCCGACTGAGGTCCCAACCAAGCTTCCAGGGTTTAAAAATAACAAAGCCCTTGGTGGATTCATTGGTCAGAAAAAAGCTCATATGAAAAGAAATGCAGATTACTTCAGAAATATTTTCTCAGTTTTTCCAGGAATTTTAGAGAAAGTCACAAAATTTCATTACTCAACCAAAAAGCATGCAACTTGCTTCAAAAAAATAGCTAAATTTAAGTGGTGTTAAACATGCTCTACTTTGATCTTGTAAGCAAGGTTTCAAATTTCGATTTCGCCAGACATTTCACCAAGGGGTGTCTGGCGAAATTTCGCCTATATTTCACCCATATTTCGCCGAAATGGGGAAATATCTCCATTTCGCCAACCTGTAAAATGGCGACACGGCATGCCGGCGAAATTTAAAACCATGCTTGTAAGTTAAGGGCAGGAACCTACATATAAGCCCAGATCTTGAACGCACCCTTTCGATGTGACTAACCATCACCCCCCTAGGTGATACCAGGGTAAGGGCCTCACGCCACCTGGGCTAGCCTAGGTTAGGCACCTTTTTCGACGTCTCTGCCTCCTAGTGGGGGGAAAAGGCTCCTAACCTAGGCTAGCCCAAATGGCGGGAAGCCTTTAACCTAGTATCACCCAAGGGGTGATGGTTAACGTCCCACATCGAAAAGGGAGCATCCAAGATCTGGTCTTATATGTAGGTTCCTACCCTTAACTTACACGATGCCTTCTAAAACCGTGAGGCCCATGGGCCAAAGTGGATAATATCTTGTGGGCTGAGGTCGGGAGGGTACAAGTAAGTTAATGGCATTGTATCCTCACCATATTTTTATCAAGTACATTAAGAGATTGACTACAACAACCCTGATTTCAATACACATTGAGGTCCAAACAAATACAAATGACAGAAATACACCTGAATACAAGTACTCTCAACATTGGCACCATTCTCTTTATTTGCCTCTCCTAATGAATGGTTGAACCAAGATATGGAAGTGGTGACCTTGTAGTATCCTCTATTCAGTAATCTTATCACCACATCTCTATGCAAGACCATGACAGCGCTTCTCTTTGGTTTTACTTATTTTAAGAGTTGCATAGGCTTTTTTGAGATATATTTTGTTCCTATGGATTACAATTCCCATCTGAATATAGCCTACTACATAAACATAGTTGTCTCATCCTATTCCTCAATGCATTTGAATATCCCTCATGATTGACTTCACATGTTCATGGCTATAGCTATGTGGACCCGATGCATGCTAACATGTCAACATCAAAAACAAACTGTAAGTACTTCTAGAATAGAGACTTGTTTCATAGACCTGAGTGCAAAAAAAGGAAGATACAACACAAATAAACACACAAAAACGAGAGGTAACATGAAGACATTAGTAAACTGCGCCTATTTTGAAAGAGGTGAAAAAAATGAATAGAAGAAAGAAAACAGAAACATATGCAGGTATCTATCCAAATTCTAGAAACAAAAACATAATATGTTCTAAGCCATACAATGATAAGCAGAAAATCACAACATGCATCTAATATCACTTAGACTGAACAAGCATTCATTGCGTAAGCATATACTGAGCTGTAAACATATTTTCCACAGGAAAATTTTCCCATTTAGGATTACATCTCGTTCGAGAGCTAAACGACGCTCATGCAAAGCTTGCTTTCTTCTTTCCAGACTTCCTTGCAGAAGAGCATTCCCTTTGGCCTAGAATGACAACAAGTTTACTTCTTTAGCATGCTATACACAAGGAATTTCCTTAAAAAAAGAAAAAATAATGCTTCGAATGAGAAACATAACTTACGATTACCTCTTTTGCAATTCTATTTTGCAAGTCTGTTCTAGTGATCTCAAGCCTCTGAATATCAACACTGGGTACAAGTCAATGGATCAGATGCATTGAAAAATTGGTGCCATATAAACAAAGTCCAATAATGCAACTTGAACATGTAAAAAACAGGTAGCAAATAAATACCAAGTCATTCTAGAAAAGGAAAAAAAAAACATATCTTCTTGGTAACATGAACTACATATATTCCAAATGTCCACATGTATTGGAAGCATCTGAATTTCAATACTGAACAGGGCTGATGATATAGAAGCATCCAAAAGAAATGGGGTATGGCTCTCCTAGTCTCCACACTTTGCATCATCTTAGTCATAATACATGAAAGCAACAATCTAAAAACACCTATCAGATAAAAATTATCAAACTTGCACTTCTCACTTATAGATCAATCCAGAAAAAGGAAAAAAGAAAAGGATGCTCCCAACACAGCAATAAAGAAAAAGCACACTCGTAAAAGTTTCTCCTGATCTTCACAAAGAAAAAAAAAAAAAAAGAGGTTTCTCCCTCTCTTGGACTTCTCCTCAACTATCTCATTTGCAATCAAAACACTCTCCAAAATTTGGCGACCAGAAATGAATGCACTTTGATTGGAAGACACAATATCCCCAATCATACACTTCAGTCTCATAGCAAATACCTTGCAATAATCTTATACAGAATTGATACAAGACTGACCAGCCTGAAAATCCTTAACTTCTCTTGCCCCTTTATTCTTCGGGATCAACAGCAAAAAAGTGGCATTTGTGATTTTATTCACTATCCCATTCTCGAAGAACTCCTTGAAGACTTCAATGACCTCTGTTTTGATCGTTTCCCAGCATTCCTAAAAAAAAAAAAAAAGCAATATTGAAGCCATTTGGACCAGGTGCCTTATCCCTCTCAATCTCCCAAACTGCCTTATTTATTTCCCCCTCCTCAAACTCTCTCTCTAGCTACTCTCTTTGCTCCTGGGTTATTCTGATGCCCCCAAGGTTCCTAACTTGAAATCTCAACTCCAGTTCCGACTCATACAAGGAAGAGTAATATGACCCCAAAACACCCGGTAACTGACCGTTATCCTCAACAACCTCCCTATCCAAAAGAATCTGATGCAAAATCCGTCCTCTAGCTCTTTCATTGGCTACTTTGTGGAAAAACACCATATTCCCGTCATCTTCTCTGATCCATAGGGCCCTAGAATTCTACCTCCAACTAATCTCCTCCTATCTAAGCAAAAGATCTAAGTCAACCTGATACGCCTTTCTCTCCTCCAATTCCTCCCTACCAAGGGATCTAACCTGTTCCAACTCATCTAATCTTACAATCTCCTTAGAAATATCCCTCGTTTTAACATGCGTCAAACCGAACACATTCTTATTCCACTCTTTGATCTTCCCATTCAAGAATTTGAGAGACCGCATGAAATGGATACCAGCCCACCTAGAAGCCTCCCAGTTCCTCGTCACCCACCACTCTTTGATCTTATCCTTAAAACTTGGGTGAGAGCCACTTGCTTTCAAAACGACATGGCGTCGAGCCACTTCTAGGTTCTACAACTGGCATCATAATCGATCAATGATCAGAGGACACCAGGTAGCAACTTTTGGACCAGGTTGGGAAACAATGCGTCCCACTCAACCGACCCAAGACATTTGTCTAACCTACAGCGAACTGCTTTATCCTAACCGCTAGACCATGTGTACTACCCACCCACCAAAGGAGAGTCTACTAGAATATAACAATTAATGAATTCCGAAAACCGTTGCATGCTCCTAGTGGTTCTCACACGATTACTCTTTTCAACGGGGTACTGAACCACATTAAAGTACCCTATAAGACACAAAGGACCATCCCATTCCACTCTCATCCTACCAAGTTCCTCCCAAAAAACAACCTGTACTGATTCGGATTGTAGATACCCGACAGAAGCCACTCTGGACCACCCCCAAAACTAGAAAACTTAATAGATAGTGAGAACCTCCCAACTCGCTTCCAAACCCACCCAGACGTCTTCGTCCCACATAACTAGTATGCCTCCAAACAAGCCTAAAGAAGAAGAAGAAACACCCATTGTACTCTACAACCACCCCAGATTCCCCTAACGATAAGTATAGAAATTACTTCTCGTTTGGTTTCTTGGATTACACAGATGGAGGGATTCCATCTTTGGCGCATCTCTCACGGCCCTTTTCTTGGAGGCCCCACCCAAACCCCTAATGTTCCAACTCATTAGCCTCATCTAATCACTATGCAATATATCCCTATTCCTTCTCCACTGGTATTGTAGATTCCACCCAAAGTTTCTAGCTCTAATGGAACAACCCAAACTTCTCATCTTTACCCTTCCTATATTTGCTAATGCTATAGGAATTGACAACGGGATCCCATTGAGATCCGAAACCTCTAGTCTAAAAAGGCTCGCAATTTCCTCCACACCAACCCAAATCTCATCCTCAACTTCCTCTTCACCCCCACCCAAGATTACTTCTACGAATCTATATTGCATTGTTCAACAAGCACCCCTCTTTGAATCCTCAATTTCGGAAACATACGGCCTATGCATTTGGACCTTCGAAGTTAATTTTGAAGTGTACAAGTCAAAAGTCGTTTGATTCTCTTTGATTCCCTAAAGAGTACCAGCATGGGTAACAGAAAACAGATGAACATTATAATCCCTGAACTGAAATAAATAATGCGTACCTGGATCTGCATATGACGACTTACGAATTTGTAGAGACGGATCAATGAAGGCTGACCATGACCGTAACGAGTGACCTACATGTGGATAGTGCAGTTTCCTGAATCACCAATTCAGCACAAAGTTCGCACCTAATATCAACAAGGATTCTACATTTGATGCTTGTGTTGATTCTCCTAGACCACAGATAAAATGTACAGTAGTGTTTACAATGTTAGCGACCTGTCGCCCATGTCGGACAAGATGCCGCCGATCTGGACTGAGGGGACACAAAAGATGAGGATAAATCGTTTTTACCCTGGTTTCTTGCAACATGTCAGCGAGATGGGGGAAAATTTTCAAATTTTTTCAATATTTCCCCATGTCTCTCGACATGGGTAACATGTCAGCGACATGTGGTGACATCTATAAATTTCAATTTTTTTGAAAAAATTTAAAAAAATTGAAATAAATATTGTATGTTAGTAAACATTAACTATTAAACTGTTTAACTATTCTGCGAAATATAAAAAAAGAAAAGGAAAAAAAATAGATTGATAAAATTGTAATTTATGATTTAAGCATATAACTATTATATTTTTGTAAAGACTGAAAAAAAATTTAAAATAAAGAAAATATGGAAAATTTCTCCCATATATCTCGACATGGGAAAAAAATTTCAAATGTTTTTGAAAAAATTGACAAAAAATATTGTATGTGTTAGTCAATATTAACAACGAAACTGTTTAAATATTCTGCGAAAAAAAAAGGATTGAAAATTTTGAATTTATGATTTAAGCATATAACTATTTATTTATTTATTTTGTAAATAATGACAAAAAATAAAAAATAAAGAAAATATGGAAAAATTGAAAAAACTATATTGAATTTTGTTGCGATTTTTCTTCTATCTTGATGTATTTTTATGATAATGATGAGTTTCTTGAGTTTATTTACAGTACTGTACTTTACTCTGTTGAGTTTGTGTCTAACTTTATTCAGTTTGTTATCTAATATATGATTGACTATATTGGTATGGTATGTATCCTATTTGCTTATTTTCATGTACTTTTAGTTGTGAGATGTGCAATGTATGAGAATTCTACATCAATTTTTACACAGCTTGCATACTCACAGCGAGTAGGTGAACCTTCCTCAAGCAATGTCCCTTGATATGTAAACATTTGTTTTTGCATTTTTTGATGTATTATGATGTATTTAGACACTAATTAGGTTTATTTAAAACTCGGGGGAAAAAATCATCAAAAACCCAACATTTTCCCATATTTCCCCATCATTTCCCCTAGATTTTCCTTTATTTCTTTCATGTCAGTGATATGTCGCCGACATGTCAAAAGGTCAACCTGGCGACATCGACATGGAAAACCTTGATGTGCAGGTCGGGTGCAAGCAAAGAAATCAACACTCTAGAGCGTCCATCCTCCAAAGTCACAGCACTAATCATCTTCTCACAAGACTCCTCTGCTAGAACTGATGAAGAGATAACCCCCTCTTCAACTACCTTTGCCTTCTCGTCGCAACCCAAAGCTCCACATTTGACTGGTGGTTCCACGGAGGTGACGCAAATCAGATCTAGAATCCTCTCTATTCTGCTATCCAACTCCTTCAGCCGAGGGAGGAAAACTGCCTGAATAGCTTGGAGATTTGGTTTGTCGGATTCAATACCAACCTGCTGCAACTCAGACGTATCAATTGGGCTTTGAGGAGAGGCATTGGGCATGCTACTTAGACCAAAACTGTTGCCCATACTATCAATGTCCATCCTCGGCGAGCCTGCTCCACCCTCTAGCCCATATGGGTCTTGAAACAGCCCAGAAGTATTCCTGCGGCCAACTGGTGAAGAAATTTGGGCCTCAGACGTCTCTGGCCCAGCATGTCTCAGGCTCCTTGACGGGAATCTACGATATGGGCCCGACTTGGGACTCGATCTAAACGGGTTCGAATGCTAGGCCTATCCAGCCTGGAATGCATGGGCACCAAACACAAAGCCAGAGGATTCATCCGCTTTCTCTGATTTAGAATTTGAATAAAGGCTGCCACCAGCAGACCTCACACGAGTGGGGGTTCGCAATCCGTCTGCCATGTGTCCCCCATGCTCCCATCCTTCGCCACACCTGTCCACACTAGAGTTACCCTCTAACCGAGGCTCCCTGCAAGACCTAATATCTGTTAATCCCGCAGTGCCACGTGGACTCCCCCTGGCCACATAATCATCTTCCACCTCCTGATCACTCTTGGGTTTCCTCTCCGAAAACTGCAACTTCAAACGATCACCTACTTGAAGCACCACCACCTGAAGCATATATTTATCCGCTTTAATCTTCACAACTACAGCTCTTGGTATTTGGAGAGGGTTCTGTTCCCTCACACGCAGATAAGCACATTCAAAGTTCTTTCCCTCCCTTTGTGTCTTCGCCCAGATAACGAAACCCCCCGCATGCGTTGCTGGTTCCACCAGTACATTTTCCGACCAAAACTCGAGCGGCAAACCCCAAATAGAAACCCATAAACCCTCCTCTTTCATTAGGATTGGGGATTTAATTGCCATCTCAGCCCACCACCTCACCACCAAAACTTTTTTCGACTGTAATGGTTTGACGGTCATCTCCTGACATATTGACCCATCTCCACAGAAGGGCAAATACATCCCTTATATCTGCTGAAATATATGACAACTTCATCATTTCTATTCCAACGATTCATGCAGTTGTTCTTCCCACCTCAGCCTAGTCCACTCCCTGATTTTGTCCCCATAGCACCACCACCCGACCCCAGCACTCACCAGAATTGCTGCTGTCCATGTCAATCTCCATACATGGAGTGACCCCTTGTTGCACCTGTAATATCCTGACCTTTCATTATTGCTAAGTACAAGTTAATTACAATTAATGGTAATTAGTTAATGTTTAATACCTAAGTTCACTAGATTGTAAGTCTTGACTTTATTACGTAATTACTGTTAGTTATAATTATCTATAATTAATGAGGGTTAATTAGTACTTAATCTTCACAATTAGTAGAAGTAGTTCCTACTGGTTAATAGATATAAGAACCCTCGGAGGACACTAGATCGGATCATTAATTTTTCTTTGATGAAATGGCATGTTTATAAATACTTTAAAAAGTAAGGTCTATTAGAAATCCTCTTATTTACGAAAATGCCATTAAGGGCTTGTCAAAAGTATCCTTGATTCTTTGAACGACACGTGGCAAAGGAGAGCTAAACAAGCGACACATGTCTCTAATGGATAAATCTTATATTAGTTTAAGTTAAACTAAGGTTAATAAGGAGGATTAGTAGTTAGTTAATTACATTAACTTGTAATTAGTATTAACCAAACTAATTCTAAGCATGAACATCAAAACCTGATTAATAAGAACAGTCGCTTCAGATGAATTAGTGAGAAAAACGGCAAGGAAGAAGAGAAGAGAAGAAGAAGAAGTAGAGAAGATGAAGAGGAAAGGATAAAAAGAAGAAAACCTAAGCTATGCAAGTAATAACCATAGGGATTTTGTTGATTTTGAGATGTTCGTCAATTCAAGTACTTAGTTTCAGTTTTCAGGTATCTATACACGTGTGTACAGCAACCTACAAGTATTGCATTGAGCTTTTTATATGAACAATTCAATTGTGTTTGTAAATTTTAACAGTTATTTCCTGTTTTAAGGCTTATATTGTGAATTATAGGTAGATATTTTGTTTCATGATTAAATGACTTCTAGAATATGTAAATAATATTTAATTGCACATTAGAAGAAAGGTTAGATACATAGAAAATGATTTATAAGAAGTTTGTGAGGAAGCATGCCGTTCAATATAAATTCTGCAGGCTTCGGATTGTCAGAGGAGGGCTTAGGCTAGCCGAAGACCCCTTGTCGGTTCACCGAAGGCCCTGAGAGTCTACCAAAGGGTGTTCCTCGGCTTGCCAATGAATGCATTTTACAATACTTAAATTTTTGGTTCTGATTTATATTGATTGATCTTTATTGTTTATGGGCTTTGAATTTCAATTTTAATGGTTAAATAAGGTTTTACATATGATTTTACAATAAATGAGTTCTCGTATTTCAACACAAAAGTATACATAATGATACGAGACGTTATGAAATGACCTGCATAATAAATGATATGAAAGATATGATATGATACAGATGACGTGAATATGAGTATATGACTGTGTGTTTTATATATTTGCCACATGGGATGTGAGCTATACAATATGGACCCTTGTACAAGTGGCTACAGTGACTCATCTGATCCATGAGTTAACTTACATGCCATGGCTCCACGGAGCAAACAAACATGAAATGCCCACATCGCGATAAGGTATACTTTGCCGTGAGCCTTGTGCGGACAAGTTAGACCTGTGATCTGACTATCGTGAGGGGGTGGCATCACCGTGTCCGTGCCTTCAGCTATAGAATAGCCTGGATAACTATATGCCTATCCCAGATACTTTCTAATGTACTTTCTAGTTAAAGTTACATGAATTGTATTGTGTCATCTAAAGTCTATTTCTATTTGTATTCTTAGTTGTTCATATCCGGACAATATGGAAACAATATATGATACTGGTACTAATGGAATTTAGACGGCCTATGTAGGTGTGTGCATACATGATCTCAAAGCAACTAAAAATACATATATGTTCTAATTTAGTTTCCTCTGCATATATGTATTCAACTGACTTGTTTTATCGCTATGATATGATTATTATTTACTGGGACTATTGTCTCATTAAATTATTTTATTTTACAGGATGAGGAGGAACTAAAGGAGCTGGCGACCCAGGTTCGGTAAGAAGAGCAAAATCACATTTGTTTGTTGTAAGAGAGAGGCAGAAAGAGAAGAAAAAGTAAGAGTGGGTTGTATACTTTTGGACTTGATGTGAGCAGTTTCAATATTGTACACTTTTGTTTTCATGTATATATCCCTTGATTAGGATGCCTATCCGTAGATTTCTTACCTTCCACTGTTTAGTTACTCTGATGCAACCATAAAGCAAGTAATACAAGTACTATCACAAATAACTGCTATGGTTTATACATGATAGTTGTAATTCGAGATTAACAATTTCGAGCCACGACAATCACTTTACCTTCAATATTATTATGGAGAGTGAAGTCTGCAACACCCGAAACTTCCCTCTGGGTTCGACTCCCTTTTACTTCCTTATGGGTATATGCCCTGCTACCAGATACAGATGGCTAGAGCCATAGACGTAACTTGTTAGCTAACAGCTTCCAACCCAAACACCCACCCCCTTAGGGACACAAATCCAAGAAGAAAGGCTCCCCACTAGCAATGAACTGATATACGTCCTTCGGCATTGTTCTTGGACTCAATAATACAGGTATGGTTTCCATCTACATTCTTCCAAAATCGAGGGCTGTGAACCTTCTCACGAGCTGCTTCCTCGACACAGCCGGCAATCCACTCTAGCTGCCTCTGTTCCACCATTAAAGAGCTTCTCCTACCCTTACTGCTCTCCATTATTCTGGTCATGCTCTTCCCGTAACTCCAAACATCCTCCATTCTGAAAGCTTTAATCCTTATCAGAAAAACTCATCTTCAACCACATAACCCTGCCTTCTTGCCCTGATTTCTCCTGTCCAACTCCAGCAACATAATCTTAGTAAGTTTGTCGTCCACCACCACTTGAGCATATGCTTTGTTCTGCTGAAAAGGGTCTGAACAGAGGTTGGGTGCGTTGGGAATGTAGTGAATAAGAGAGGTGGAAGAAAGTTGGGTGGTTAATAGGTTCTGATGAGGGATATAAGGAGGGTGATTATAGATGCATGGATGTCTAGCTGGTTTAGTTGGATGGATTGGGGAAAGGTTCGTGAAGAAAATGATGATGAATTGTTGCTATGAAGCAGCTCAAGCGCATCATTAATCTCATCTAAAGTGTAGCCTGAGGAGAGATCTCTTGCGATGATCTCCGAGTTACTCTCTGATGTCGAATCCCTCTCTAGCACCGCTTCAATCATTACCTTCGCTTCTGCAGTCACAGTCACCGTCACACTGGCAGTCTCTCTCTCAGCTGCCATCATCCGTCGCAATCTCTCTCTTTCAGTAACCGTCACAGTCTATCTCTCATTTTTTGATGAAACACGCATTGCTCTGAAAATTGCTCCAACAAGGGTATGGTGTCGTGGTATTCAGAAGCCATGATTCGTCACACCAAGCACCACACAAGAAGGGGTTCTCAAATCAAGAACTCAAATCACCCAAAGTTTGTTGGTAAATAAAAAATTAACATGCCACATAAATTCCTTACTGTCATCCAAAGTTCTTGAATATCTTTCTCCATCTGCGAGATTCCTTCACGGCCTCCCTGACCATGAGCACTTCTTGCCACCATTGTGATTTCTATATGATGTCCCAGATATCAACGTTTTTCTCTGGTACAAATTGCACAAACATCGACAAACCATAACCTTGTGAAAGGGAACAAAAACCAACAGATGGTTTAAGTCGGCACCATAAAGTTTTTCTCTACAGAAATTTCATATTTAAACAGTATACCCATAACTCCTTCCTTGAGTTCCTTCTACATTTACTTATACTAGACAATCAGCAATTACTTGCTTTAATGCATAACATTCCCAATAGCATGTAGTTAACAGTCTATTGAGATTTGTTGAACAAGATAAGTATAGTTCGACTCCGCACAACATAAAGCTAACATTTAGACAAGAAACATATTAAAATATATTGAACATAAAATGTAAATGGCTAAAGAACTCCTGAGATTGCAAAACAGTTAAAAAGACCAAAATTCAAATTAGAATTTTATCCTCGCCAAGTAAACACCTTTGTCGCTATATATCAAATATATAATGCCTTAATCCAACTAGTAGGGGTTGGCAACATGAGACATGTTCTATAATTTCAGCCCACCAAGAGCCACATCTTCAGTCAAATAGTATATTCTTATCCTTTTTCACCAATTCCATCCATGTCCTCTTGACTCTTAGGCCCTGCCCTATCGCTTTTATGAACTTCCACCCGCACAAGCTGACATCTCACAGGCACTGCCCCCAGTATTCATTTAACATGCTCAAACCATCTTTTAATGGGACCTCTTCCTAGACTCTCCTGAATACATACATTAATAAGCCTATCTTTCCACTCAATCATCTCGACATCCTCATCTCATTTACACGTTCTATGAATATGCTTTTTCTTAGTGGCTCAACATTCCATTGCGCATGATACACGTAATCTTGCATGAATTCACGAAGAGTACATCTGGTCTAGAGCTCCCATTTGACTCTTATGATGATGCAGTTCGTTCTGTTAATCTACTAAGCTTCTGTTCCCTTCACAAAACACAAGTACATCCTCTATTCACCAGGCATACAGTATATGTCATTGAAAGTTTGAAACTGACTATACTAAATGCAAAAACATTAAAAGATAAATATACAGAAAACTTTGCTTTACACAGATCATTGGTGCATCACTCACTCATCTGCAGAGGTATAATCAATTGACTCCATGGAAAGTTTCTTCTTTGCCTGGAATCAGATACAACGGATCCTGATTAAAATAGAAAATTGTTGGGTAGATGATGATACTTACAAATATATATATATATATATAATGGAAATGTGGAAATTTAAAGCAAAGCATCTGCAAAGGATAGAACCAGATTAAATCCAAGTTTTGTTTTTTATTTTTATTTTTTTAAAAGCATGACCGACAATAAAAGACTCAAATATGAATTGCTACATCATAAATCTAGAAACATAGAAATACTCACAGCGGTACGTCCCCAAACAGTAGGGCGTTTGACACCAGATGTAGGTCCATTCGATTTATTTGCAGACTTATTAACGCGTGAGGATGAACTATGACCACTTGACATATGGAATGGGCCAGTTGCGGCAGGAACATCTCCTAATGATCCACTAATATTAGTTCAACATACAGAAGCATCACTGTTGCACAAACTATCAAACTCAGACAAAGAAGTTTTAGCTATACTTGATGTCTTCCCATTGGCTTCAAAATATTCACTGATCACAGGAGCCTCAGAATCTATGTCAGAACCTTCACGATCCTGCACCTTCAAAGTAGTTTGAGTAAATGATATCAGGAAAGAGAAAATTAAAAATAATAATAATAATAATAATAAAATAAAACTCAAGCAATTGGAAAGTTTGTTGTCAAGATAGAACCATATGTTATAACATCTCATAAATGTATGAAACACAAGAAGCACACAGGATTACGAGTAAAAAGATGGTAAATATCCATCCATTGGAAAAAGGATTACTGGACCACTAAAATTAACTGAAAAATAAACTAAAGATAGTAAACATCCAAACTGTCAACCTCAGAAACTATGAGCATTGTCAATACCCAATGTCCAACTATGCCAAGTCTAGGAACAGATAGGGATCATAAGCACATACAATCATGTTTTATTTTTTACACTAGGACGTTCAGTACATAAACACGTAGATTAAGATGATATTACTTACTCAAACTACACACATATTGATAAATAACTGTGATAATATGTTTAAAATTACTGGAAGCTTAGAATGATATAATATTCCCTTTATACAATCTATTCCTATTTATTTTGTTTTGGAAAGAGAGAGCACAATGTTATTTTCATTTTATGGTTATGTTTTTCATATACATATACATACACACACACACACACACACACACATATATACATATACTCACAGGTTGACCCAGAGCTGGTATCTTTCATTTTGCATTGGCTATTGTGAGGTCTCATGGTATATGTAGTTCACATATAACATAATATTAATGGACAAGACTAAAGAGATGAATGAGAAATTAGTATTATGGATGGATGCTATAGAATCCAGAGTTTCAAACATGTACCAAGACAGAGTATACAGTGCAACTTTGCTGAGACATGATTAGAAATGAACTGGTTGTTGAAATAGATAGCCAAAACTCAAAAGGAACCCCAAAATAACCAGTCCTATAACCTAGGATTGGTTATACACCAGGGTAGATTTAGGAAGTTGCTGCCCATGAATTATAGCCACATGGCTAAAGTCGATATGTGCTTATGGAGTGCTAATTGACTAACGGAAACCTATCAAACTAAAGGAAACGTTTTTTTTTTTTTTTGATAGGTAAGAAAAATTCAATTAAAAAGAAGCCAAATGGCCAAATATCTTACAAAAATACAAGAAAGAAC
>JAUPMG010000014.1:18442521-18455026 GCA_031762675.1 Pachysandra terminalis
TCAACCCACCTTCCAGAGCTGCCCTGAGATCTTTCTCTCTTTGCAACTGTTCCTGGAGCCTTGCAACCTGTCATTAACATGAACACTTATTCTCAATTAACTGCAGCATCATTTCAAGGATAGAAAGCATAAACTGCAAATCTTCTGCAACATTTAACTCATATGCAACTTCATAAAGGCAGCGGATTTGAATATTATAAGGTGGCAAGGTATGTTCATACGTTAAGAATAAGTTGTTTTGAAGATGAGGAAATTAAGCTAATAGAGTAGCTTAATTTTGCAATTGGCTATCTGATTAACAGAGACTGTGTTTTATGGATCGCATCTGGACTTATTAAGCTCATTATGTTTGAAGAAGCATGCTTGCATTTCCATTATGCTCAAACACTCACAGGTAATTAGCATGCTCCCTTGCCTTTATTAAGTCTATCAGGTTATCATTTCAAGTCATGCACTAGTCTATTGTGTTCTGTATGTAAATGCATACCCTCATAGCAATGCAGTATGAATGAAATTGCCCAATGAAATGTTTTTTCAAGATTTAGTTAATTTTTCCTCAACTGGTGAAAAATTTATGCCAAATTTAAAAAAAAAATAAAAAAATCCTCAAGAGGGGCAAAATTTCTGTGACAAAAGAAATTAAAACCTCGTCTACGACCATGATGAAAAGATGGGCATTACACTACCTCTCCTTTCCGCACTTCGAAATACCTGGAGCCATCCAATAAAGGAAAGAACCCAATTAACGAAAGGGTTGCTTGACCAAGATAATCTTCAAAACCCAGCTAGGAATTCAAAGATGTGTGTCCTCTCAACCACCTTACAACTTGAAGCATCTATGGGACACGTGCTTGAAATGATTGAATTCCTCCCATTTCATTGCAAATCTACCAAATATGGATGCTAAAGATTTTTCCACTTGACGAAACTGAGAAATATATTACTGCAATTGATAAATTCTAGCCATGTTGCGTACTTGAGATAGAGATTGTGAGCCTCAACAATCCATATTTCTTTTGCTGTTTTCAAGAAAAGAAACCCATCACTTATTTCTGGTTGCTTTGAAAGAGGTAGCCAAGACATTACAATGGAGTTCTCAGCTTCCAAATTTTCATAGAGAACGCAAGGAACATCCTACTCAGAAATTTTCCCATTGACATATCTTATCATGTCGCTTCCCATTAGCAATATGAAACCTAAAAACAGTCATGATTCTCCTCGGAAGCTACTTAAAGGATGCTGAGAATGAAGCTCAACCTGCTGTATTTCCATCTGAGATCCCAACCAAACTTTCAGGGTGTAAAAATGACAAAGCCCTTGGTGGATTCACTGGTCAGAAAAAGCTCAATGAAAAGAAATGCAGATTACTCCAGAAATATTTTCTCAGTTTTTCCAGGAATTTGAGAGAAAATCACATAATTTCAATACTCAACCAAAAAGCATGCAACTTGCTTCAAAAAAATAGCTAAATTCAAGTGGTGTTAAACATGCTCTACTTTGATCAATAAATGCTCTGACATCAAAGTTGATTTAGTTGATACTAGGTTTTGTAAAGAGAAAGGAAAAAGAAGAAAGATGAGGAAGAATAAAAAGGAGATGAATAGAAAACTGGGAGTATTGTAATGTCCCGATCCCAACCCACAAGATATTGTCCGCTTTGGCTTGTGGCCTCACGGTTTTAAAAGGCCTCTTGTAAGTTAAGGGTAGGAACCTATATATAAGCACAGATCTTGGACGCTTCCTTTTCGATGTGGAACACTAACCATCACCCTCCAGGGTGATACCAGGGTAAGGGCCTCACCCCATCTGGGCTAGCCTAGGCTAGGCGCCTTTATCGACGACTCTGCCTCATAGTGGGGGGAAAAGGTGCCTAACCTAGGCTAGCCCAGGTGGGGTGAAGCCTTTAACCAAGTATCACCTAGGGGGTGATGGTTAGCATCCCACATTGGAAAGAGAGCGTCCAAGATCTGGGCTTATATGTAGGTTCCTACCCTTAACTTACACCTTACACGATGGCTTTTAAAACCGTGAGGCCCATGGGCCAAAGCGGATAATATTTTGTGGGCTGGGGTCGGGACGTTACAAGTTAATGGCATTGTATCCTCACCATATTTTCATCAAGTATATTAAGAGATTGACTACAATAACCCTGATTTCAATACACATTGAGGCACAAACCAATACAAATGACAGAAGTACACCTGGATACAAGTACTCTCAACATTGGCACCATTCTCTTTATTTGCCTCTCCTAATGAATGATTGAACCGAGATATGGAAGTGGTGACCTTGTAGTATCCTCTATTCATTAATCTTATCACCACATCTCTATGCAGGACCATGACGATGCTTCTCTTTGGTTTTACTTATTTTAAGGCTCACTAAGAGTTGCATAGGCATTTTTGAGATATATTTTGTTCCTCTGGATTACAATTCCCACCTTAAAATAGCCTACTACATAAACAGAGTTGTATCATCTTATTCCTCAATGCATTTGAATGTCCCTCATGATTAACTTCACATGTTCATGGCTATAGCTATGTGGACCCGATACATGCTAACATTTCAACATCAAAAACAAATTGCAAGTACTTCTAGAAGAGAGACTTGTTTCATAGACCTGAGTGCAAAAAAAGGAAGATGCAACACACAAGAACGAGAGGTAACACGAAGACATTAGTACAACAGTGTGAAAACAAATAAGAATCATTTTTCCCAAATAAACTAGGCCTATTTTGAAAGAGGTGAAAAAAATGAATAGAAGAAAGAAAACAGAAACATATTCAGGTATCTATCCAAATTCTAGAAGAAAAAACATAATATGTTCACAGCCATACAACGATAAGCAGAAAATCACAACGTGCATCTAATATCACTAAGACTGAACATGCATTCTTTGCGTAAGCATATACTGAGCTGTAAACATATTTTTCAAAGGAAAATTTTCCCATTTAGGATTACATCTCGTTCGAGAGCTAAACGACGCTCATGCAAAGCTTGCTTTCTTCTTTCCAGACTTCCTTGCAGAAGAGCATTCCCTTTGGCCTAGAATGACAACATTTTTACTTCTTTAGCATGCTATACACAAGGAATTTCCTTAAAAAAAGAAAAACTAATGCTCTGAATGAGAAACATAACTTATGATTACCTCTTTTGCAATTCTATTTTGTAAGTCTGTTCTAGTGACCTCAAGCCTCTGAATATCAACACTGGGTACAAGTCAATGGATCAGATGCATTGAAAAATTGGTGTCATATAAACAAAGTTCAATAATGCAACTTGAACATGTAAAAAGCAGGTAGCAAATCAAGAAGGGGTTCTCAAATCAAGAACTTGAATCACCCAAAGTTTGTTGGTAAATAACAATTAACATGCCACATAAATTTCTTAATATCATCCAAAGCTCTTGAATATCTTTCTCCATCTGCGAGATTCCTCCACGGCCTCCTTGACCATGAGTATTTCTTGCCACCACTGTGATTTCTATGCAATGTCCCAGATATCAAGGTTTTTCTCTGGTACCAAATGGTGCAAATTGCAACTACAAAAAGGAGACAAAACAAAAGCATCTTTTCTGCATAAACATCCACAAACCATCACTAGCCTTGTGAAAGGGGAAAAAAACAATCAGATTGTTTAAGTCGGCACCATAAAGTATTTCTCTACAGAAATTTCATATGTAAACAGTATACCCATAACTCCTTCCTTGAGTTCCTTCTACATTTACTTTTACTAGACAATCAGTAATTACTTTCTTTAATGCATAACACTCCCAATAGCATGTAGTTAACAGTCTATTGAGATTTGTTGAACAAGATAATTATAGTTCGACTCCGCACAACATAAAGCTAACGACTTTTAATTTAGACAAGAAACATACTAAAATATATTGAACATAAAATGTAAATGACTAATGAACTCCTGAGATTGCAAAACAGTTAAAAAGACCAAAATCCAAATTAGAGTTTTATCCTCGCCAAGTACCCACCTTTGTCGCTATATATCAAATATATAATGCCTTAATCCAACTAGTAGGGCTTGGCAACATGAGACATGTTCTATAATTTCAGCCCACCAAAAGCCACATCTTCAGTCAAATAGTATATTCTTATCCTTTTTCACCAATTCCATTCATGTCCTCTTGGCTCTTAGGCCTTGCCCTATCCCTTTTAAGAACATCGACCCACACAAGCTGACACCTCACAGGCACTGCCCCTGATATTCATTTAACATGCTCAAACCATCTTTTAATGGGGACACGTCCTAGATTCTCCTGAATATATCATACATTAATAAGCCTATCTTTCCACTCAATCATCTCGACATCCTCATCTCATTTACACATTCTATGAATATGTTTTTCTTAGTGGCTCAACATTCCATTGCGTATGATACACGTAATCTTGCAGAAATTCACAAAGAGTACATCTGGTCTAGAGCTTCCATTTGACTTATGATGATGCAGTTCGTTCTGTTAATCTTACTAAATTTCTGTTCCCTTCACATAACACAAGTACATCCTCTATTCACCAGGCATACAGTACATGTCATTGAAAGATTGAAATTGACTATACTAAATGCAAAAATATTAAAAGATAAATATACAGAAAACTTTGCTTTATGCAGATCATTGGTGCATCACTCACTCATCTGCAGAGGTATAATCAATTGACTCCATGGAAAGGTTCTTCTTTGCCTGGAATCAGATACAACAGATCCTGATTAAAATAGAAAATTGTTGGGTAGATGTTGATACTGACAAATATATATATATAATGGAAATGTGGAAATTTAAAGTAATGCATCTGCAAAGGATAGAAAACAGATTAATCCAAGTTCTGTTTTTTATTTTTATGTTTTTAAAGCATGACTGACAATAAAAGACTCCAATATGAATTGCTACATCATGAATCTAGAAACATAGAAATACTCACAGTGGTACGTCCCCAAACAGTAGGGCGTTTGACACCAGGTGTAGGTCCATTCGATTTATTTGCAGACTTATTAATGCGTGAGGATACACTATGACCGCTTGACATATGGAATGGGCTAGTTGCAGCAGGAACATCTCCTAATGATCCACTGATATTAGTTCAACATACAGAAGCATCATTGTTACACAAACTATCAAACTCAGACAAAGAAGTTTTAGCTATACTTGATGCCTTCCCATGGGCTTCAAAATGTTTTCTGATCTCAGGAGACTCAGAATCTAAGTCAGAACCTTCACGATCCTGCACCTTCAAAGTAGTTTGAGTAAATGATATCAGGAAAGAGAAAAACAAAACTCAATCAATTGGAATGTTTGCTGTCAAGATAGAACCACATGTTATAACATCTCATAAATGTATGAAACACAAGAAGCACACAGGATTACGAGTAAAAAGATGGTAAATATCCATCCATAGGAAAAAGGATTACAGGACCAATAAAATTAACTGAAAAATAAACTGAAGATGGTAAACATCAAGAATGTCAACCTCAGAAACTATGAGCATTGTCAATATCCAATGTCCAAATATGCTGAGTCTAGGAACAGATAGGGATCATGAGCACATACAATCATGTTTTACTTTTTACACTATGACGTTCAGTGCATAAAGATAGTATTTATACACGTAGATTAGGATGATATTACTTACTCAAACTACACACATATTGATAAATAACTGTGATAATATGTTTAAAATTACTGAAACCTTAGAACGATATAATATTCCCTTTATACAATCTATTCCTATTTATTTTGTTTTGGAAAGAGAGAGCACAATGTTATTTTCATTTTATGGTTATGTTTTACATATACATACATATATATACACACATACAGATATACATATACTCACAGGTTGACCCAGAGCCTGTATCTTTCATTTTGCATTGGCTATGGTGAGGTCTCATGGTATATGTAGTTCACATATGACATAAATTAACGGACAAGACTAAAGAGATGAATGAGAAATTAGTATTATATATGGATGCTATAGAATCCAGAGTTTCAAACAACTTGTACCAAGACAGCATATACAGTGCAACTTTGCTGAGACATGATTAGAAATGAACGGGTTGTTGAAATAGATGGTCAAAACTCAAGAGGAACCCCAAAATAACCAGTCCTATAACCTAGGATTGGTTATAGACCAGGGTAGATTTAGGAAGCTGCTGCCCATGAATTATAGACACATAGCTAAAGTCGATGTGTGCTTATGGAGTGCTAATTGACTAACGGAAACCTACCAAACTAAAGGAAATATTACAAGACATTTTTAATGGATCACTAATTTTATTTATGATTAAAGTAAGATTATTGATTATACAAGCAGTCTTGTTGAAGAAAGAAGAAAAAGAGAGACAGAGAAGAAGAAAAGAATGGGAGAAAAAGGAGATTCAAATATAATAGTCGACCTCCATATAAAACTATTTACATCACACACACATATGTGTGTATACTGCGTCAGACTTTATAATATCTATGTTGCATAGGTACAGGTAAGCATGTCGGAGTTTGACATGGGTACGAGGTGTCAAATTCGAAAAACCCCAAAAATTAGGATTTGAGGACTCTGCTATATATTTAATCTTTTAATTCTAGTTGAAGAGACCTGTACTATCTATTTATTTTAAACTTTAATTGAAGAAACTTCTTCTTTTTCTAATACTTTACATTTTAATTGAAGAAATTTCGTTTTGTTCTTCCCTTGCCAACACGGCTAACAACCATGTCCAGCCTCCATGTGAGTCTATGCCATAGCAATATCCAAATCTGTGCCCACATGTACGGGCACACGATTTGTAGCAGTGTTTTCAAAGGCGTTTGAGGCGTAAGCCTCGAGGCGTGTCTCAAGAATGCCTCAAGGCGTAACCTTGAGGCGCAACTTGTTCATGAGGTGTGATAGACTGATAAATCCTCTCAGTTTTAAGAAAATTGATTTAATACTCATTTTTCAAGGAAAACCAAGGTTTTAACTCTAAAAATCGATATTAACCAACCTTGTTAAATAAAACGTACTACCAATTTTATTTTAATTGTTAATTTTAGTCACTTATCATGACATGAATAAAAATTGTTAATTAATTTATTTTGTATTTATATATAAATAATTTATACTTTATTATTTATGTATTTACAAAAGGTGTGCTCGTGAGGCTTACGCTGCACACTTTGGGCAAGTGAAACGCATCACCTCATGCCTTAGCGTTTAAAAACATTGGCTAATAGGCAAATCCATATAACTCTATATAAAGGGTAATGATCTTCTTACTCATCACCATATCTCTAATCTAATAAAATGACAGACCACCTCAATATGTTTAGGTCTCTCATGGAACATTAGATTACTTGTGATATGAATGGCTGCGTGATTATCACAATACATCATTATAGGACCTACAAGTCTGAAGTTCATCTCCTGCAAAAGAGATTTCACCATCAACATCATCTCACAAGTTGTGTAGGCCAGAGCCCTAAATTTTGCTTCTGAAATGGATCTTGAAACCACATTTTACATCTTTTCTTTAACAGGAAACAAGATAAAATTTCATTAATGAAACAATTGGAGTAGAAAAGGAGGAGGGATGAGGGAACCACACAAGGGTTATATTAGCACCCTACCCCTGGCCTCTACACAACATCAGATACCAACTTTTCCCAATTATACAAAAAAATTCTTTGCTTACTGTTGACAACCACTTACTGTAAAAGCTTAAACTAGTAGAGAACGGCACAACAATGTATATCAAATGGTTCAACAGCCCCCCAACCCCCGCACATGTAGACTCTGCACAGGAACAACGCACCCATGGAAGAACACAAGGCAACGAGGCAAACACACACACACACCACATAAACCCCCGGGATTCGAACACTCGACCTCCCACTCTGATACGATGTTGACAACCACTTACTCAAACAGCTTAATCTGTTACAGAACTAGTGAACTACACAAGAATGTGTATCAAATGGCTCAACACCAACCAACACTTAAATCAGAAAATTCTGCAATTATGCTACTACAACTAATTAACAAAAGCACTATATCGTTACAGCATAGTTTAAAATTTCGGAAATTTCCAAGATTTCGGAGGCACAAACGAAACTGAAATTTCGGTTGAAAACAATTTTTTGATTAAAACAACTGAAAGCATAAGGGTCCGAATTCACAGAAATAATTTCACTTTTTTTTATGTAAAGTACTTTAATATAGACTTAATTTTAGCCAATTTCTTTCTTTCTTTTCGTTTTTTAATAAGTACTAAATAATAACTTTTAAAATATAAATAATAAAGTTAGTCAATAAAAAGTGATATCTTCATTAAAATATTTATTATTTATGAACATGCACATTTCAAAAAAAAAATAACAAATAATATTTTGATTAATAATGTGAAATAATACAAAATCTTACAACTAATAAATACAACATTTATGTTACAACATCAAAAAAGTATATGAGTATCTAAAATATATTGGATTCAATTCTAATATCTAAAAAAATACAATGTATAAAAGTTTAAACTGCAATTTTAAACTTTCTTTCTTGATTTCCTTTGATTTTGAGCAAAGTAGAAAACTTTCGCCGAAATTTCAGCCATTTCGTACAATTATTTCGCGAAATAACTCAGTCCGAAAAAACCTCATTTCGCATTTCGCCCACCTCATCCGAACCCGAAATTTCACGAAATTTGAAACTATGCTTTACATAGCATATATGAAGGCTCCTTATTATCAAAGATTATTCTATACCTTTCCTTCCATAATCCCCCAGCATAACACAAAGGAATTCCCCAAAGTATGACCTCTCCCACTGAAAGCTTGTTTGAGCCATCCTCTAAATAGGACTCCAACAGATTTAGGAAAGACAAAGGCAAGCTTAAACAAATTCAAGAAAACACATTAAATGTTTGCCACAAAAGATCAGTGAGTGAAAAGATGGTGAACATCCTCCTGAGCTTATTTGCATATCATGCACCTGTTAGGAATCCGTATACCTCTGTGGATGAGGTGATCCACTACGAGCACTCTATCCAAAAGGGCCACCAAAGTGAAGAATTGCACCCTAGGAGTAACTAGCGTCTACCAAAAGTTGCACAATGAGATATCATCCTCCCTCAGCTTTCTCAGTGCATCAGACAAATGTCAAGGTTTACAACTCTTAACAATCTAGTTGTTAAACAGGATTATTCCGTATCTCAACAAAGCATGATAGAAGATATACCTCGATGACCAAAAAGAGCCTTTAATATTCAACTACAGAGCTCCTGTTATAGTCGTATGGGAAAATTGACATATATTATAAACCTTTAGGTTTAGGCTCAGTGGCTTTTATACTGTTGGGAGATATCCGTCTAAATTTTTTTAAGTTGCAACAATAACTATATGAATAGGTCAACTAAGACCATGTTATTCAGAGCCAATGTTATCCATCAAAGACATGACATGATGTGTCATACTTGTGATTGGCTAATAATTGATTTACTAGGACTATAAGAGTTTGCACTAACAGAATCACTTACGTTTGTTCAGAAAACAAAGTATGAATACTGAATACTGGTGATCCAAGTATTAATAAAGATATGATTCACATGATTTCGTATTAGACATGAAAATACCAAGACCAGTTCACGGCTAAAGAGACAGATGAAAAATCACAAATCAAAAAGTCGGGTACCTGCCCATACATGACACAACTATTTTTTTGTCAGCAGTGGCAATTTTCTTAATAGATATTACATTGATTTGGTGAAAATTAAACAGTGCTAAGGAGTGACTACTGATTCCAACAATGATGTCAAAGAAGGTCAATAATCTATCTAGATCATGTCATGACTTATTTCTACCAAATTAGCCATCTGTTCTCGATCAATCTGAACAGAAGCAGTAACCTCCCACCATGATAAGACCTGCAATCTACAAGGGAGAACCTAAAATGCTGAAGGCATGAACTGCAACCATAGAACTACAAACAATCCAACATTCATCAAGTGCTTAGATTCATAAACCCTAGGTTATGTACATGAACATTTTCCAATTGAAAAGATTGCAAAAGTTCATCTAGAACTCCGAGATTCTTTACTTCGTAAGTAATGCTGAGAAGGATCAGAATAACAAAGTGGACAAGGTTAGAACACAAAGCACAAAGTAAACCATTTAAATTGTCACAAGCAAATTATAATAATTGACGAAAACAATTCGCAATTGGCTCATAAATCAACAGAAAGCATTATACAAGTTCAATAACGCTAACATTCAAGAGAATCTATTATTATTTTCAGCCAACTGGAAAGCCATCTTAGAAACCAAACAACTTCAATTATTGCTGGTTTATTACTAACAATCATATCAAGTATGCATGTAAGCATAGATGATCAAGTAAAAACTTAAAAGTACAAGGAAAAACCTTATCATGATATAGATCACTGTTTCCAGTGCCACTGCTCTCACTGCAGGTTCCACTTGGTGCATGTTCAGGATCGTCATCTGTATCTGCATATAGGTCATGTTCTGCATCATGGTACCCATCATCTTTGAGGACCTCACTATCATCGGTTGCATCATTCTCACTGCCACTCCCTTCTGATTCAGATTGTAGTTCAGGAGACATAGAACCCCCCTATAAATATGTTCACAAGTTCATGAAGCTCAAGGGCACATATTAATAATAATACAATTAAATATTTGAAACAATCAAATCAATAATATAGTCACAAAGAAACCATGAGCATTACCTTGAAATTTGCATGACATTATAACACACTAAAAGTTTAGAGTTTAAGATGTTATCTGAAAATTCATCTCAAATTTGACAACGTAAGAACAATACCAGTATAAGAAAAATGTTCAGCATCTAATATCAGATATAGTGATGATACCCTTAAACCATTAAATTTTATGTCTTCTGTTGCAATGAACATGAGAAAAACAGAAGGTTGAAAATAGTTGTATCAGCAAAGAGCCTCAACTCTAGAACGGACCTCATTTGCAGTATTTCTTTTTATATTAAAAAAAAGCCTCCCGGAGAAAGACAGGGTTAGGCAAGACCATATCTATAAATTGAAGCTCAGTAATATAAGATAAATCAAAAAGGGAGGACATGAAACCTCAAATCTACACAACAAAGCTACACTAGCACCTACCTAATATCATAAAGCCCAGATTATTTTACCCAAAGAGGCCTTTAATACAACAAGGTAGATCCTGGACACTAAAAAGCAAAACTGGTCGTTGAATCAAGAGGAAGATATGCCTGTCTCCCACAGGAATATTCTCTCTAGAAGTAGGAGCTAAAGAGGCATACATTTCAGAGAGAAGAGGTTTGATCTTTCTCCAGATGTGCCAAGGAGGATTATGATTCACATGAAACATGACAATAATAACTTGTAAGCCAAATTCTACTCATACACCAATCAATCCAAGATTCTTGCAATGATGGACACCAAAAAGAAGAGCATGCATTTCATTTGTAGTGTTGGTTCCTCAACCATAAATGATGAGAAAGCAAATACCATGTATACCCTCAAGTCATGCAGCACCAAGGGTTTAAAGCAACGATATAAGTAACTATATTGGTCGGTTCCAATACCAATACAGATCAGCCAATCCATAATGGTATCAGATTGGCTCAGTTTGAGACATTGGGTGGAATCAAGGGTGCTGTCATGTACCGACTGGTACATACCAATTGTATGTCTCGGCCAGTTCAGTCCAACACCATATGGATCAGCCAATTCTTATCTGTATCAGATGTAGATGATACTTTATACCATGTGCAGGACACCATCATCACTAGATGATCTCAGATTACCCCTGAGGCACCATCAAAATTCAACTTGAACCAAAGACTGCCTGGCTTCAACCTTGTAACAAACAGTTCTTTAATTTTAATCAGAGGAAACGTGAATGTCTAATACTAGTGACTTGATAAAAGTCACTTGTTTCTGAATTAAGATCAAAGAATCCTCACTCACCAATCTCAAATTTTAGAGTATAATTTGATTGCTGCTGCATTTCTCTTCAAAACACCTAAAGTATCTTTCCTTCAGTTCTTCCCAGCTAATAAAAGAAGGTATGACACTTTGGATAGCACCAGAAACTGATTGATAGGAATCCATATTCTGCCACCATTCCATTCTTTCCACATACCATTGATGCTCAATATAAGGAGCTCCAATAATAAGGCTCACTCTGACATAAATGGTGAAGATCCTCTTAGATGAAAAGCAGCAAAAACACTTGGAAACTAAATGAATTCCATCCTGTTGGATCACTTCATCCACCTGCACTTTCCCATAAAAACGATTTCCACATGGAAAAAATTATCTTAGTCAATAGAGCCTTTTGTGAATCCCTTCATACCGCCCCCCACCCACATGTTTCGAACTGAGGATCCAACTCCAAAATGACTTTGAAGACAAGAGATCAGATTTGTCCAGTCCCCAAAAAAGTCTGTCGTCTTGATCATCAAAAGGAGTTACACCCAAGAATTTAGACATGCCATTAATCTCCACT
>JAUPMG010000014.1:18459622-18470397 GCA_031762675.1 Pachysandra terminalis
CCGCCCCCCGGGGGAGGAGCTGCTCAAGTCTTCCACAATTGCATGACGGACCAATAACCACAAACATGATACATCAATTCACAGGGACTCACAACAGTGGCATATATTGAGAACAATCTAACTTTATCCAAATTTCCCAGGTTGAAATCCTCAGCAAGCTCTAACTCAAACCATAAAACCAAGTATTCTCTTTTTATAATCAAATATACTTTTTTTCTTACCAATCAGGAAAAAGAATTACAATGCAATTGGCAAATGTTGAATTCGTTACTCATTTAAATAAATGAACACTAAGATTATAATTGAAAACATGCTTGAATTGTGGAATCCTAAAATCATTATTTTTTTCCATTAAGCTCAATAAACTCAAGCTAATATACAAGATCCTTTAAACCTTAGGTTGAAAAACAAAATAGTTTAACTATCTTTCCCTCGGAAAAACTATGTAAAATTTGACAATCAACCTGAAGCTGTTATAGATTAGCAGCATATAGAGTCATGATTTTCATTTCATATGCATTTTGTGGACTGTGGAGAACTACATATCAAAGAATCACTAAAAATGAGATATAGAAGTTTTAATTTCTCATAAAGGAAGTCGATAGGTAAATATAATCACATGATCAAATGGATCATATGAGCTCCAAACCATTCCATTCAATGCTTATATGCAACAAATCAAAAGCAAATTACATTCCAATGACTTCTGTTATGGGGAAAAAAGAAAACATCTAAGTCAGATTACACAAGAACAGCAGAACATGTGTTGTTGAATTTTTCCCAAAGAATGCCAGGGCACAATGAATATGAAACAAGAATTATATGAATATTGAATAGCAAAATGATTTGGGAAATTTTGTAGGAAAAAAAAAGGGTTTTGAGTGATAAGTAACAGAAAAACTAGAAATATTTCATCAACATGAATACAAATTACAGTTAATTTTTAGAAAGTTCACACGACAATCTAAAAAAAAAATAGCTAGCAACATATCAAGTACCTTTGTAATAAATGGCGATTTGGCTCCGGAAATGTTTCAAATATTGCTGAACGCATAACATTGACTCTGTCTCCCCTGTCAGCTCCTATCAGAATTGTGATTTGTGAAACCAGAAATAAGAAAATCACAAGTTTTGACAAAAAAACACCAGCATTACTGAATAGAGCAGCGATCACCAGACTAATGCCTGTACCACTCAATGAAACAAGATGTGACCCATTGCTTGGTAGATCCCAAAATACTAAAAATAGCCTGAATGGTGAATCCTAGTCTTTGGACTAAAGTACTTCTCAATCAGGTACTACTACTTCAATCCAAATACATTCTCACTTATCAAGCTGATTTTTGTATTGGGGTCCACAAAATGATGGACAACATGGGTGTTTTATAAATCCAAATAGAAGAAATGTTACCACATTCACAAATAAGGTAAAACAAGGCCATACAAACATACACACAAATATTTGGGAAAAGGATGTCCTATAATTTCCACTTGACTTTTCTACCCAAGTGTGATCCTGAAGGTCAATTACAAATTGAATTTTATGTAGTTACAGATATTGGGAGTTTCCCCTTTCACAATGAATTTGGAAGTGGTAGAATCATGTGATTCTATCCACCCATATATAGAAAGAAAATACAATTTCAGTATATCACAGTTAACGAAATTTAGTTATTTCTTTTCATTTTTTTCTTTCATTTAGTTAGTTCATGAGTTGTTTTGTTCAGGTTACATAAAATCTAGAAAATGAGGTAATGAACTTAGATAATGCTACTCCACTGCATATTAAGTTATTCTCTATTTTTCTTTTCTATCCCACCTTAACAGAACAAAAAGAACCTTATGTTACCCTTGTTTTCCATAAAATGACAACCATAGGTCCATAGCCTTCTATCAAAATTAAATTTGAAAAGAAAATCAGATGTCCATTTTCGTAATGCTAGATTCAGTTGCCCAAAACCTAGAGAGATTGTGTAGAGACTTTCTCTAGAAAGGGGGAGAAGAAAAGAGGAGACTCCATCGAGTGAATGGGATTTGCATAACCAAGAAGTTTCCCAGTCTCGGATCAAGAAATTGCTTTGGATGAATAAGGCTTTCCTTGTGAAATGGCTAAGGCACTTTAATGGGCATAGGACTCTAAGGGAATTTGGAGTTTCCGAAGGTAAAGGAGATCCAAATACTGTAGCCACCTCATATGGGGTTTGGATCTGGCGAAGTAACACAAACTTCACAATGAGTTCCTACTAACAGTGAAATTTGTAGTTGGCAACAGAGACCAGATCACGATTTAGGAGGAGGATTGGAGCGGAGTTGGAAGTAGTGTGATTAGTGTCACAAACTCAACCAACTTATTCCATGTCAAAGTGTATCAATAGATACGCTATTCAAAAAGAAGGGATCTATAATTGTTTAGTTCCCTCTCTTTAAAAGACCCTTTAATTCCTTGAAGATTGAGAAATGTCTCAATCTTCCGGCTTGCATTGATAAGGCCCATATTTCTCATCGATCGGATCTTGGGAGGATGACTGATGGAGCTGGAAGTTGTGCAATAAGTGTCACAAACTCTACAACTTACTCCATGTCAAGACGTATTAGTAAATACTTTTTTCAAGAGGAGTTATAAAATTGTCTGGTGCCCTGTCCTTAAGAAACCCTTACTGCCTTGGGAGATTGACGAATGTCTCAATCTTCTAGTTTGAGTTGAGAAGATCCATGTTTCTCCTGATAAATCAGATATGAGGGTGTTGTTAAGAATCCCAAAAGGTTTCTCTTTGAAATCTTTCTATGAGAAGATCCATGTTTCTCCTAGTTCAACATAGCGTGAAAGCTTTTAATTGCCCTCTTTCTCTAAATAAGATCTTCGTAGGAAACCATCTAATCCACAAAGACGAAAATCATTCCAAACAGGTGTGATCCATGAAGCAAATATTGCATCCATTACTTTTTATCCATTATGAGATGTCCAGCTTATTATGGAGTTTATTCTTATCCTTCTTTGTTATTTCCATGATATTGCCTAGATATATTATGAACCTGTTCAGCAATAGATGGCATTGTGGAGCCTTCAAATGAAGAGTAATGACTCTATGGAGAATGCTCCTATTTGTGTCTACTGGGGAGTTTGGAAAGAAAAGAATCGGAGAATTCTGGATGATTCTAAGTGTCTGATCCATGGTATATGCCATATGATTGAGCAACATATAGTGATGTGGTAATCCGTCTTACCAAAAATTTCATGGAAGAAAGTAACCAAGCATGATAGCTATTCTAGCTAATACATTATACTTCGTCGTTTTTGTGAGATTCTATCTTGTATTTTATTGTACAACTTGTAGAGAGAGATAGTCTCACCTTTTTTAAATTCTCATTTACAAAACAATACATATACCTCATTACCCACCAACAAAAAAAAACACTGAATATTATCAGGATCCATCATATTCAATTTAATTCATACATAAAAATTATTTATGTAAATGAGAATTTGAGAAAAAAGAAACTGTCTACAAGTTGTACAGAAAAAACACAATTACCCCCATAATTCATATGAATGCATAAAATTCATTTATGTAAATGAGAATTTATGAAAGGAGAAATTTTGTCAGCAAAAAAATTATTTTCAGCAAAAAAAATAAAAATAAAAATTGCAACTATAATCATATTTCTAATAATGGACAAACAAATGGACATAGTGATACCACGAACTACAGAAAACTTCAAGAAATAGTATCGGAACTTTTAGATATAATATCAGATTTTTTATGAATGTAAAAAGAAGTGAATCTTAGAACTCTATAATGTAATGATCTGAACACCAATTTGATCTAATGCTAGGGCATCCATTGAGAACCATATGTTGCAGTGAAACCGGTCAGAATGATAAATAAGCAAGGGTTGGCTAGGGCATTATTTACAGATGACACACTGCAACAGGGCCAAGTTGCAACAATAAATAGCCAAGATTTCTTATGAATCATGACGAATTGGACAGGCATGAGCAGAGAAACTAGTCCAAGAAAATAGAATTCTCCTAGCTACTTGAAATGTAAGGACTTTAGCAAGAAAGATGTTAGAGTGGCTAGATGTGATAAAAAGGAGAATTAATATGATGCAGTTACAGGAAAACAAACAAAAAGAAGTCAATGTTGAAGAGGTTGATGAGTATAAAATTTGGTATATAGGAAATGGTAATAATAGAAATGATGTAGGAATAATCATAATGCTATGGAGGACAATGTTATAGGAGTCAAGAGTAGTGATAGGTTAATGGAAAATAAATTAGTCTTAGGATAGGAGACTTTTAGAAATTTTGGAAAGAAATGGATGAATAAATTCAACAAATTTCTGACAAAAAGAGGATTATTATAGGACAGGATGTAAATGGTTATGTTGGAGAAGAGATTCTACACAAGGATAGAGTTCATGGAAGGCGAGGCTTTGAATAAATTCAACAAATTTCTGACAAAAGTAGGATAATTATAGGACAGGATGTAAATGGTTATGTTGGAGAAGAGATTCTACACAAGGATAGAGTTCATGGAAGGCGAGGCTTTGGATAAAGAAATAAAATGAGAAAAGTGATTATGAAGTTTGATGGATCGTCCATTGGGAACTCTGGCCCATCAGGGGTGCGCGGCCTCTTTAGAGACCAATATGGACATATCTTGCATGCCTTTTCAGGTTCAATCAGAGAGGGAGACTTGACACGTGCAGAATTACAGGCCATTACTACTGACCTGAGGGAGGCTAGAGGGCAGTGCTTAAGCATGATGGAGATGGAGGGCGATTCTTTGTCAATGATATCATGGATGGAGTCTACTGGGAGCTGTACATGGCACTTCATTCATTTGGTACAGCTAGCTCGATCGTTTGGGTATGGGGTTGAACATTTCATTCAGCCAACTGCCTAGAAAGGCGAACGAGCTGGCTAACAGATTGGCGAGGGGAGAAGTCGCAAGATTGGAGTTCTTCACAGGGATACCGACTGAGGAGTTGTTACATGAGGAGAGTTGAAGTTATTCTTGGTTCCATGAGATTTTGTTCATAGGTCTAGTCATTGTCATACAGTAGTATTGTTTATGTCTCATTTATCTGTCCACCTTGGACAGCTTACCCTTGTATTTCTGTACTCCATTTTCTCTGTTCTTAGATTACCTATCAAAAAAGTTTGCAATTGGTTACAATCTTGCATTATCAAATATTTCTTTCACAAAAAGAATTGAGCATTTAGTCACATTTAAGACTGGACCAAACTGAAACCAAATTCTATGTTTTCATTCTTGGGCTAAATAAGTTAGCCACGTAGAAAGATAGCAAAGTCATTCCAGAAGAAAGTCCAGCTTCGCAACATAGGCTAATAGTGATGGATGTTCGTATGGGAGATGTAAAAGAGAAAGATAATAAAAATGATATAAAAATAAATGGTGGATCCTAGAAGAAGAAAAGTTATTTTTATTAATAAATTAAAGAGAGTTAAAATAGTGGAGACTAAAAAGAGAAAGTTAGTTATTTTATTGATAAATTGAAGAGAGTTAACATGTGATGTAGATGCAGAACGCTACAAATATAAGATGAAAGGGAATGGCATGAAAAGAGTGAGAAAAGAGGTATACGGAGATCTAAAGGTAAAATTATATCCCACAAAGAAATATGTTGGTGGAGTCATGAGGTTCAAAAGTTTGTCAAAGAAAAAAAGACTTTATTTTGAGACTTGGAAAAGAAATAAAACCCAAGAAAGAGAAATACAAACTACAGAAATGGAAACCAAGAGGATATAAGGAAGCAAAAGAACATACATGTGATAAATTATACGATAAACTAAGCATGGAAGAGGGTGAAAAATATGCCCATTGACTTGCCAGATAGAGAGAAGACAAGATATCTAGTTCAATATAGATGCATTAAGAATGACAATTTAAGAATCCTAGTAAAAGATGATAAAATTAAAGGAAATTGCAGAGAATAGTTCCAAAAAGTATTTAATGGAGAATAGAGAGCTCTAAATTAGGCGAAGATGTCAGCATTAAGGAATCAAGAGAACACTACTATGTTTGTGGAATTAGGATTAGTAAAATGAAGAGAGCGTTAGAGAAAATGAAAACTAGGAAAGGCATAGGACTTGATGGTGTTGCAATTAAAGTGGGGAAGTGCATTTAAGGCCCAAATGGATAGACTCCCTGCAACTCATAAGTAGCGCCAATAGCTCCGCCCTCGTAGACTCACCCTCACCTACCGAGCCTGAAAATCCATGGATAATCTGACCACCATGAGCTCTGAATACCCCCCCGTGAAGACCCTGGATTATGAGAGGAGGCACCATCAAAATTAACCTTCACAACCCCAAATGGCGGTGAGACCCACTGGGCCACCACCTGTTGCACTGTCGGGGACGAGGAGGTGTACTCAGACCAGCTCGTAAGGAGAGCAAACATAGAGATCACTCTAAAGGTAGGGAGAACCACCATCCATGAACAAACCAAAGATAATATCGCATCAATAATGGAACCCATAGATCTGCACCTGTCCTCAAAAATTCTAGAGTTCCTTTCTCCCCATAGAGCCCAGAGAATCGCATGCCACACTCCTCAATACATCAGTCGTCCCCTCACTCCCAAACCAGGAAACTGCCACTGGGCTAACAAGGCAACAATCCCATCAGGCATCACCCACCAAATCTCCAATTGCCGTAAGAAGAATGACCAAACCTCCGAGGCCACCAAACAATGAATGAATAGGTGATCAACTAATTCTCCATCCTTCCTGCACATAGCACATACATGGGGCGACAGCGCACAGGACAGCCACCTACTTTGAAAATGGTCACAAGTGTTGATCTTATACAGAAGAGCAGACCAAACAAACGCCTTAACTCTAGGAGGGATAAACGGCCTTCAGAGAGAACGAGAAGGGAAGCCAGAAGGGGAAGGCGCAAGAGGCCGCAAAATCTCAAAGAAAGAACGGACTGAGAAAATACCACTACTGCAAGGGCTCCAAATCCGACAATCCCAAACCTCATGACCAATAAAGACACTATCCAAATCAACAAAAAGAGAGCCCAACTCAGCCAACTCAAGAGGACGCAAATCATGACGGAAATGAAGGTTCCAGACAAAACCAGACTCAGACCATGCTAACACCTCAGACACAAAAGCACCCCAATCAGAGACCACTCTAAAAAGATGTGCAAAACGAACCGCTAAAATAGACTCGCCCCACCACAAATCATGCCAAAAACGAACCAACCGACCATCCCCAATACAAAAACAGGCATGACACGTAAAAAGATGATAGATGGAGGAAACCTCTTTCCAAATACTGGAACTGGAGCATCTAGCAGACGGATTACTGTCCCAGCCATTACAATGAACACCATATTTACTATGAATGACCTTAAAGATATCTTTTAACTTAGACAATTAGTGGAGAAGTTAAAAGAAAAGATAAATGACCTTTGTACAGTTTTTATTGTTCTAGAAAAAGCATATGATAAGTACTTGGAGACTTGATCTAGTGGTTTTGGACAAGAAAGAAGTACGAGCAAAATCATTGATATCATTAAGGAAATGTATGAGGAAAAGCTAGGCATTCAGAATATTGAGTTTTTACTTTTTAGTAACAGTAGGAGTACATCACCGGTCAGCTCTGAGTCATTACATTTTTACATTGATTATGCATGCGCTCTCACATTCAAAAGGAGGTCCCTTGGTGTATGTTATTTGCAGTTGGTGTGGATTTGTGGACCAAACTAGAATAAAGAACTGGAAGTGTGAAGGGATAACATGAAATTTAAATGTTTCGAAATAAGGCAAGTGAATACTGAATATATGCATGGCACTTTTAGTACAAATAACAGCTAAAGTGAGGCAACAACAAGAAGTAAAAACCAGGAGATTCCCAAAAGCACCCACTTGCGTTATTTGGGATCAATTATCCATAAAGGGGGTACTGACAAAGATGTTGCACATAGAGAAAGAATTGGATGTTTTAAGTGGAGAGGCACTTCTAAGTGTTATGTGATCAATGTATTCCACTTCATCTAAAATGAAAATTTTACAACACTGATATTATGACTGCTACAATATATGGAGTGGAATGTTAGCCAACAAAGAAGCAACATACTCATATGATGAGTATAGCTGATATGAGGACACTGAGATGGATACATGGAAACACTAGGGCAAATAAGGTAAGAAATGAACATATTCGAAAGTGTCTTAGAGTAGGCCTAACAGGAGATAAGATAAAGGAAAAAGTATATTAATACGGCTTGAGCATGTAAAACGGAAACCTAGGGAGACACCAGTGAAAAGGTGAAAGGAAACAATTCAAGTATCTAAAAGGACTCTAGATGAAGACCAAAAAAAATATACATGGATGAAGTCCATTAGTAATTATTTGAATACATATAATCCAACTGCGGATTTGGTTTTTCATAGATTGGTATGGAGGAAAAGGATTTGCATTGCTTACCCCAACTAGTTGGAGTAAGGCTTTTTTTCATATTAATCCAAATTTACGCATCAGTTTGTTTTACAGTGTAGTCTGATTTAGACACCATTTTCTAACAAAACAACTTTGTTCTACACAATCTACTTGCTTCCAATTCATCATCATTGCCACCTCAAAAGGTAGGGAGTTAAAAAAGCATGCTACCATTATAGCCTAAAAGAGCCATACCTTAAGTTTAACCATGCGCTTTCAAATCAGTTCTCATTGACTTCATCCTAATCCTTTTTGGACTTTACCTTGCTCTTCAAAAGCCTTTAAATCAAACTAACTCACGAATCATTAGTTCCGTCATTGGTCTATACTTAACATTCCCAAACCATCTTGAGCCAGTTTGTTTGATTTAAACCAATTGGAGCTATTCCCAAACTCTACCAGTGTAGCCTCTGCATACAAGACCAAGAGGTCTTTCATTGTAATGGCCGAATGAAGAAAATAGCAATCCACGGGCCAAGCCTCTGTACTCTCATAGGTTACCCTCAATAAAAGCTTCATAATTGGAGCAAATATTCTAGCAATTTTCTATGTTGCTGCGCAGTAGGGAAGTTTTTCAACTGAGTATCTAGGTTCGGGAATCAAGGCTTTGGCACACACCATACCAAGTGGTAATCCAAAGGTTGGGACTTGGTCTGCTTCTTTTCATGTTCTCCCAGCAAACTGATCATTATGTATCATTCATAAAGGTAGTAGGGTATGCAAGAGGGTACAGCTGAGAATAGAAGTTCGGAACCAGTCATTTAGCTCTTTCCATGGTTTTGATAAGGTCATAGACGGAGGGTGTATGTTTCTAGAAACATAACACAACTGATGTGAGAATAATCAAAGGCACAACCAATGCAAATGGTGGCTTTGAGCAGGTGAAGAGTATATTCCTCAACTGGATGACACTCGACTTTGCAAGGATACTGATTTGAAACTAAAAGCCTAATTTTATTAAACAGTCTTCATATTTAGACGGGTGCTTTCCAGACTAATAATCTTTATTGGAAGAGCAAATTTAGTACTTCCAGAAGAAACCTCATATACATTTTGAAAAAACGGAACCTCTATCTGTTCCAGACAGATAAAAAGTTTTGAAGAAGAGGAGAATCATTTTGATAAAGAAAACTGGGAGTTCAGCTACCAATACTGGGGAGGAGAGAACAAGCCACAAATTACATTTCAGAAATTCAGATAAGGAAGATGTCCCATGGTTGAAGATGACTACATATCCTCTCAAATAAGGAGAGTTAAACTTCCAAAAGGGCTGGACATGTGTTCAGAGAATATAAATTCAAAAATTCGATTCAACAGATTCCAAAATATCAAAATAGAATGAACATAATAGACCTGCATGACTGCGTCACACGGTTTTGAATAACTAATCATTTATGTCAAGGATAAGTGTTCAAGAGATTTTTCAAAATCCAAAAGCATTGCATGACGATACTTATGTTTCAATAATTTCAGGACTATCCTATTGAATCTTGCCAAGTCAAGAACACAGTTACATTGTTGCAAGCTATGTATTATTAGATGGTTCTGGCAACTATAAACTTAAGCCAATTTCCATCAATAAATAAAATAGAAAGATAAGAGGGGAAAGATCAACAACTAGAAAGGGGTTTGAGCTCCAACAGAACTCCTTATACTAACAATGGGGCCTGTGGAAGCAGTAGATTGTACTCAAGTTGTGGAGAGTGGATAATTGGATATCGGGAGGTCGAGGATATTACAATGCATATGAATATGAAAGGCTGGGTTACAGGTAACATGTGGTCTTCGGTAAAATACATTGAGCAGATAGGAGGACTCAATGGAATGTGCCACTAGGATCAGTCATAAGGGATTGGAGGTGTTGTCCCCAGGTCTTGGGATCAAATTCCACCTTCACCATGTGCGCGTGTTATAAAAAGAAAAAAAAAGGGAAAAAAAAAAAGAAAAGATAGGAGGATTCAATCAGACACATCAAGGTTAATGTGGAACATTAAGAATATACACTCTGCCTTCTACCATATATGACAAATGAGCAATCCATTTTTGAAAAAGTACTGTGTAACTTTATGAAGGAGAAAAAAAGGGGCAAACCATGTATGCAAAATGTAGATTTAGTGTTGAGAGAGAATCACTGTGGAGGTCAATTATTGCAAGCAAATACGGAACTCATGAAAATGGGTGGGATACTAATCATTTGACTCATTTTAGATCTGCTTGTCCTTGGAAAGCTATCTCTGGTGTATTTCATATCTTCCAAAAATGTGTGAGATTTTCAGTAGGATCAGGTTCATCAG
>JAUPMG010000014.1:18475950-18499105 GCA_031762675.1 Pachysandra terminalis
TTCCGATTGTGACGATACCCTTCGAAGCAGATTTCTTTGTCTTCCACTTTGATTGACCTTCGAATGACGCCATTCCCACCTGAATCTGCCACCCTACGCCCACCTAACGTTCTACTCTCGCCGATTCCTCTACGAATTCCATTCGCCCGTCGCCAGTCGTCCATTTTAGATTGACAGACATATTTTCCCATCAACAAAAATTCTTTTCAAGGCTATGCTGCATTATCCCTAGGACAATGTTGCAAACCCCAACTAGTTGGGATAAGGCATATGATGATGATGATGATGATGGCTAAGTACATGATATTCTTTTCAACATTTTGAGCCACAATATTTGATTAGTCATTCAATGAAGTTCCGTCTTCAAATCCAGTTTCGTATCCATTTCTATAGACACAAGGTTCTCATAACTTCCACCATCGATTCTCTTAGAATCATTTAAAGGAGGGAGAACCAAAAACACATTTTAAGAGAGTAAATTAACTTATTCGAAAACACCCACAATCACTTTATTGAGTTAACGACAAACGCTGACTTAGTTTTTGGTACAGATCCAACTAGGTATTATCCTAGCAGTATGCATACCCTTCATGTAAATAGGCTGGCTCTTCTAAATACATGAACAAATGCACACACACACACAACATATATAACACAACATATATATATATATATATGCATGTATGTATACGTATAAAGTTACCCTCTTATTAGCTATCAAAAGAGAAAAAGAAGGGAGTTTGAGTCTAAAAGGGGTTGTTTGAATAGTTATCCTGACATAAACTCTAATTCTTTTCCTTATAACGTTTCTAAAGATTCCTAATCCCGTTCATTATAACTGCTCCAATAAATTTTGACAGATTTACGGTTATCAAAAATATATCATATCCATGACACAATTGTATGCAACTCACATGCAACCATTCCACGTAAAAACATACTTTTCTCAGCATGCATAGTCAATATATTATTTTAAAATATCAACATGAAATTTAGCATCAAATAGAAAACACTTCATATGCATGTTGTGACAATAGACTTACGACATGCTTCCAACAATGCATTGCAACAAGAAGCGGGAACTGGAGATGATGGTAACTCCCGAAGGACATGCTGCAACAACATAGCACGGAAATAATTAGTATGGAAGGAAAGGATCTAAAGAATTTTACAATAAACAACAATTGCTAACGTTTGTCTCAATGAAGAAGAGAATACCTTGACACAATCAGCAATGACATGGGGATCCTCATCCGGTGAAAACTCACTTTTCCCTGAAATGATGAGCCATTAGTGTAACAATATAAGATGTTAGGTGAACAAAATATACAATGTTTCCTATAAAAAAACGGCCAAATAAGTCATGCTTCTCTATACAAGAAAGACGACACATACTGATGGACTAGAATAGAAACTTCACATCAATTGCAAAGCAGACAACAAAAAGAAAATTAATACAGACATATCTCTCAATGAACATCAGATTCAAATGGAAATCAATGATATGTTACATGGTAAGGGATGATGATTTGTCTGTGCAGGGTTTATTGAGTTTTGCACATAGGCTAGCTTATTTTTTGTTGTTTTTCTATTTACTTTCTCACTGTCCATCTTGGACAAGATGTATTCCTTTCCAAATTTGCTTTCACGTATATGTCATCTTGTCATTATTCGTCACCAAAAAAAAATTTGAATCCACGAAAACAAACCGTGCTCATATTCCCTAACCCGGCGTTCAAAGTCATCAACATCAGCAGCTTGACGTAGGATACCTTCGACTTTGACTCCTGTGAATGAATTGCAAATGGTCAGATAAAAGTCATAAACAACAAACGTGTCGGAAATCTGAGCTAGACAAGTTTCATCATAGTAGTAAGGAAATAATATGACATGTTAATCACATCATCATGCCTAAAAATGTGAAAGCTTTGATACAGCCACAGGTAACACCAAGACATACACATTAACATGTAGAAATAGTAACTAACATACCTTTTATAACTGTCAGTTCTCAAGTTTCACCAGTGACAATTACAATTGCAACACAGCAAAGAAAATGAGGCTAAACAATTCTGTGATACGTAAAATCTGAAATTAACTCATCGCATATTAACATAGAAGAACAATCCATCGCACAATCTTTTTTGGTTTCTATATAACTGAAAATTTTGTGCATTCATTCATAGTTTACTGCATAACTCCACCAATGTTGTTTTTTGTTGCTATATCTTTTGTGGATTGCCAGTCCCAACCTTGGTAAAGGAGGAGTTGCGTCAGGTTGGCAGCCAGAGTAAAACTTTGGCTAAAGCTCTTTTGACATGACTCCTGAACCATCATTTCTATCCCTTGTATTATCTTAGATGAATTATCCACAAAGAGGGGGAATATTGATGGGGATGTTACACACAAAATTAGAGCTGGATAGCTCAAGGGAAGAGGTGAATCTGGAATGTTGTGTAATTGACTTGTTCCACTCAACCTAAAAGAAAACTTTTAAACAGCTAATAGGCTTGCTTTGACATATGGAGCAGACTGGGGGGCAACCAAGAAGCAACATACTCATAAGGAAGAGTATTGCTGAGATGAGACTTTAAAGATGGATGTGTGAGAAGACTAGGAAATATAAATTCATAAATGAACATATCCAAGAGTATTATGGTGTTGCCCAAATAGGAGGCAAAATAAAGTAGGTTAAGATGGTTTGGACATATCAAGCGAAGACCTAATGAGGCAGCTATAAGCAGGTGTAAGGAGTACATATTAAAAGATCTTAAGCGCAAGAGGAAGACCAAAAAGGACTTGGTTGGAATCGGTCAACAAGAGTTTAAATACACAATCTGAATAAAGATATAGTTTTTGACGGATTGGGATGGTGGAATGGATTCGTGTTGCTGACCCCAATTAGTTGCGATAAAGCATTTTTTTCTGTTGTTGTCATCGTCGTTGTTGTTGTTGTAATTGTTGTTGTCGTTGTTGTCGTTGTCGTTGTTGTTGTTGTATTCATAGTTTACTGTGCTTCATGAGAATCAACATTAAGATCCATCTGTCAATTTTCTTAAATTACAAACCTTCTGCTGCTTATAAGTATCTTTCAAGAATTACAAGTTCAAATACAAATTCAGAATTGATGGATCAGGAAGAAACTATCTCAGCTGCTTCATGCATTAGTAAATTTCCCTCACCATGAGACCATGAGATCTAGCATTGAAAGTGAGAAATCTGTATAATAGTTAACATAGCATTTTCAGTAGATGACATGCACAGAAAGACTAGCCACTCCATTTGAATAACAAAATACATATTTACACCTTACAATATTAGGAGTCTGACATACTAATAGGTAACATCGATTAAGCTACTGCAAAGGCTATGAACTTAAAAGTGGAGAGTAAAGGAAAGAGGATCATACCATGCTGCTCTATAAATCTGAGGGCTTTCTCCAAGAAAGATGGACTTCCGTCAATATCTTCCAAAGCAAGTAAAATTGGTCTGCCAACAACCAAGGACTTCATGGGCTGTTTATCCTTCCCTACAACAGAGTTAAAGGAAAATTAGTAATACACGCTATTCAGGTTCCAAATGATCATATGCACACCAAAATACTCATTGTACAAATTCTGGTCCATGCAATAAACCTCATGAAAATTCACAATCAATAGAGCAGTAGTCTTCTAACAAATATCATGGAGTAAAAAGAAAGGACCAAAACTATCAATAGCATACACATAAAATTCCATAGGTCAAGAGAAATGGCATAAAGCATAACCCAGTACATGTTCAAAAAGAAAAAAACATTAATCTAATTTAGGCCCATGAATTCTTTCTTATGGTCATTCATTGTTTAAACTTTCGACATTTGGCAACAGGAAAGCTTCTGTCAGTTTTTAGAATGCAAAATGAATGGAAAAATAGACAAGTTTCTGGCATATACAAACTTATTGAATATTAACAATAAATCAAAAAATCAGTGCCGACTAGTTGAGAAAATACAAACTAATTAATGGCAGAATAAATTTATCAACAGAAAGGTCAGGCTTCTCATCAACATGTCATGTTGCAGCTCAAGCCAGATGCCTGGGGAAAAAAGCTGCTTTTTCTAGAGCTACAAGAGCAGTTTAGGCATGAATGTATACAGCACACGCACAAAATAAGAACTAAGTCATCCACTATGTGTGAATCCCATAAATAATCAAGAGAAGCATACCCTGATCCGAAGAACCATCAACTGCATCAGCTGGATCATTCCTGAAGATGCCATTGTGTCCCATAGCAAGTGCTGCACTTGGTGCCTGTGCCAAAGCATTCTCAAGTGCAGTCTTCCACTCATTAAGATCCTCCGAGGTTTCAGCCTGTCATATCATAAGAAAGATAGCCATATGGGCGGCCGATACCAAAATTTATATAAAAAATGAGAATAATTGCCATTTTCAACTTATAACAATGGGAAACCACATTCTTACTCCACAGGAATCCCTTGTTCTCATTCTTACCTGAGGGTTATCAACTTGGTCATTTCCACCCATACACTTTAAACATTCCCCTTTTTCCAATCCTATAGATGAAATAATTCATGCCATTCCCTCTCTTCTTCCTGCTTTATTACTTTATTATACCCTATCATCCTCACCCCCACCCCCCCCCCCAGTTACCAAAGTTCAATGCACAGCTAATAAAAGGATACCATTCTTCAGACACATGAATTTCACACTACATCAATATTATTAGACCTCTATTTGATTAGGAGCTGGATTACATGGCATTGCAAATTTCCTTGCTTGAATCTGCCTAGTTGAAAGAAGATAAAAGATTCTAGGAGATGGTTGTGGGAGTCAAAGGGTGTTTTTCACTGCGCTCTTTTCCTGCCTTCCTCCTTCATGTTGGTGAATGTTTTGGGCCAGCGAAACCGATTTGGATACTTCTTATTCCTTCTGAAGTTGCTTTTTTCTTGTGGTCTACATCCCTTGATAAGACAATCACAGTTGATTTTTTGGTGAGTTGACACCGGTTAATCCCCAACAGATATGTGGTATGTAAGGTGGATGCAACATCAGTGGATCACCTTCTTGTTCATTGTGAAGTCGCAGTAAGAATCTGGATTACATTCTTGAACAAGTTCAATTTGTATTGGATTCAGCCAAAGAGCATTGGCAAACTTCCTTCTTGGTGGGGATGGAGGAAGGCGAGATGGAGGAGGGATATACCCTGGGTGATGAATCCTAAGGCACTCTATTGGTCCATGTGGGGAGAAAGGAACACCAGGACCTTTGATGGGAATGAATATTGGATAAATTTTTTGGTGATGAGTGCAATTTCCATGTTAAACTAATGGTCCTCCATTCTTCCTAAAGTCAAAGATGTATCTTTTTTTGAGCTTTTGTAGATGGTTGTAGTGAGGTGTGGACCTTGTGAGTAGGGTGGAGTGGCTTTTTTTTTGTGGCACTGACCGCATTGCAAACTTTCCATGTATATAGGTCTTTGCCCTCTTACCTTGTTAACATTTCATACTATTGTTTGTATAAATGAAAAATATTACAAGATTAAACAACATACAAAGGACTCGTCAAGGGTTTCAAGATACATGCATCAAATATTGTGAGCAATCGATAGGTTGTCTGCGCCTTACGTCCATTTGACTTAAACTAGGGATTCGTGATATCATCTTTTTAAGTAGCATTATATCTCTTTTCCTGTTGACAAGAAAAAGAAACCAAAAAAAAGATGGATGTGACAACTTTAATGTCCATGTCATGGTTCAAGATATCTCGATATATCCCGAAATATATCTAGCTTCCCCATGTTCCAAAATAAATCAGAGGGGAAATCCAATTTTATAAAAATATCTAGGTGTATTACCATTATATATCATAACATATGTAAAGGTTCCAAAATAAATCAGAGGGGAAATAAAATTTTACAAAATATCTAGGTATATTACCATTATATATCATAATATATGCAAATATCCGCCTGCTTTTTTTGTTACAAAAGAGCTATATTGACTAAAATGAAGGATATTTCCCTAATCTCAATTGACAAGCTCTTCCAAACCGCCCCGCAAAATGCTTCTATACTTCAACTTTTTTGGTCTAATATCACATCCTAACCCAATTTTATGATGGATTGGCATGCATTGCATCAAGAATTTGATTATTCATAGGATTTGGAAATCCAAAAATTTGGGAAAACCAAACTTTTTGGTTTTCAATGTAAACTTAGGTCATGAATTAGTTATGTGTATTAGAAGGAAGTACCGATCCATTAATTGGCCAAGACAATTAATTCTTGATTAAATTACTTGTTTTAATTATCTTTATACAATATATATGTTATAAACAAAAAGTTAAGCATTAATTTGTTAAATATTTAGTATTTATTTCATAAAACGGTGACCAGTTTAGTCTACCTTTTACCAAAATAAGATTAGCATATTATTTATTTAACATGATTTTTTTTGAAAATTCAAAAATTTTAAAAAATCTATTAAATATGAAAAAACACAAAACATATATTTTTAATAAAAAGTAATAAACAATATTAGGTCATATTATCTATTTATAGTAGAAAATTATTATTTTGTAATATAAATATATTTTAAGAAAATACTAAAAACAGCAACAACAACAACAACAAAATGCCGTATCCTAACTAATTGGGCTCAAGAACACGATCATGTTCATCCATCCCAATCTATCAAAAAACATATCTTTCTGTCAGATTATGGGTATCTAAATCATTTTGAACTGACCTATTTAGGATATTTTTAGATTATGAACATCAAAATCTCAAAAAAGATTGTCGCTTATTCTATACTAATTTAGGCATTCCTTGTTTGTTACTTTAACTATTGTAGCTATACTGAGTCTTAGATGGAAAGTGGAAGGTAGCCCAAGATGGAAGAAAGGAAGCCGCCTGATATTAGTTGGCATGGTCATTCGAATCCTGGGAGTAAAAGAGGGACAAAATGCAATTTCATTGGATGCATTTTTAGGGTGGTGTGAAAAATCAATTAAAACATCAATTCATCACGGTTTATCCTAATGTGTGCAATTGTGAGTTATACGCGGTCAAAGTTAAAACTACTATGAACATCTCCAATCTAAGCCATGACTATAAGTTGCAGGTTAGTTTTTGGTGAATATGTAAAGTTTTAATGAATGAGATGCACAACAACGTGCACCTTATTTGCCTATAGATGCATTCTTTGTCAAATATCATTATTTTTATAATGTTTCGCATTATCTAGGAGTAAGCATATCTAAATCAGCATCTCACAAAGTTTTAGTCATAATTTCTACCTTTTCCCCCATGTTTCTTTCCTCATTTCTCTAACATTTTTGGAGATACCAATACTTTCCTTGATATATTCCTCAATTTTACTATTTTGGGGAGGACAATATATTCCTGGATATTAATATTTAAAATCTTGGTCTCTATGTAATCATTCGCACATCTATGTGCATGTAATATAAGAGCCTAGACTAAGGTCCTCCAATCCAAGTCTAAATAAGTTTATACAGGCACTTTAAAATAGGTAACCTTTTGGAGTATAGGATGTGGTTTTGTAAAGAAAAATGTCAGAGAGGAAGGAGAGAACGAGAGAGATCAGGAAATAAGTACAATTAAATTTATAAATTTTGGAAAAAGGTGGCCTATCATCCTCAAACCTGTATAATAGGCCCATTTCTAGAAATCCAACGTTAGAGGGTACTGACTCAATAGATACTCTACATTAATAAACTATTGAAGAAGAAGAAAAAGAAGAAGAGAACTCTAAAACTATTGAACTCTTCTTCTATCATCCAGAAGAATCAAATGATCTCAATGAATAAATAATAACAGCACATAAAAAGCATAATTTGGGCCTAGGGTATCTCTTAGGTCAGAATCAATCAATGACGTCGCATAACTAGAATTTTGAATTTATATATCATTAGTCAACAGCCTCAAAGAGTCCAAGACTCAAACAGTCATAACATATCACTGATTAGCATACACTTTAGAAGAATAGATATGTTTGCTCATGTTTCTCTTTCTATTGCAGTCATAGATTTGATTGTAAGGGGAGTATCAGGTAAAGGTGCTTTTGTTACATCATATTTTGTTTTTCCTAATAAGTTTGTCTTGAAGGAGTCAAAGTCGTGTTGTGAGACATGTCAACTTGTGAAACATAGTAGTATTCCCCTATCATCAATATAAGTTCCACTCCTCTTTCATTAATTCATTCTGGTATGTGTGGGCCAGCTCCTTTGGCATCTATTTTTAGCTTCAGATCTTTACTTCTTTTATTATTCTCACGCTACTGGAATATACTTTATGATCCGTTGGGATAAAGTTTTGCGCATTGTGAAAATGTTTCAGACTTAATTTGATGTTACAGTTAAGGTCTTCCTCTCGGATCAAGGAAGTGAATTTCCCATGGCCAAAAAGAATATTTTCTCGACGCCCAATTATCCTGCTCTAACAAACAATGAGAACATGGTGTCACTGAACCATCTGTTGGAATTAATTAGGTCTATTCTTATTGGGATACAGGTTCTGAAAATCCACTGAGGTGAAGCAGTCTTGACTGCTGCCTACGTGATTAATCGGATGCCTACAGCCACTTTAGGATGAAATATCCTCTTCAACTTTTGACTTCTTACAGTTCCTTGTTTTCTCTTCTTCCCAAGATGCTATTTTTTGTTTCATGCACATTCTTAGCCCAATAGATAACAAGTTAGGCAATAATTTGTTAAGCACTTCTTGGGTTACTCCACTTCTCAGAAAGGGTACAAGGGTTATTGTCCTACAACTGGAAAGTAATATGTTTTAGGAGATTTCCCTTTCTCTGAAGACATTCCTTATTTCCTTCCTTGAATGAGTCAATGTCCCTTCTTTCCTCGAAAAATCTTGTTACTTTACTGACGTTTGTGAAAGATCAAAAAGGAGAATCTTCCATGAAAGTTCAAATTGTTCCTACTGAAAAGCTATTGTAGGTCTATACTAGAAGAGTATCTTACGTCCAGGAAACAAACCAAGTTAATACCAACCTATAATCATCTAACTCACCAGGTAATGCTTCTCTTCCAAAGAGATTGAACAAAAAATAATAGGGTAAGTTATATTGACACCCCCTTAGATTTGGTATAATGGCAACAAGTACCCCTCAAACCTTGGCCATTACAACTAATACCCTTATTGGACCAAACTAGAGGGGGGTCTAACGATCTATAACAGAAACTGATCATTTGACCATAATACCCTTCTATCAATTGTACGTTTAAATATGCTAAAAGGATAGCAAAGTAAATTACTAATTTATAATATAATTATAAAAGATAGATGGGGTTTTCATAATTTTCTTTCTTACGAAACTTCTTTCTTCTTCCATATAAGCACCTATTTTTTTCTTAAGATCATTAAACAGTGTATAAGGGTATTTTCATCCTTAATATATGCTGCTATAAGTAAAAGGCATATATTCTGTTCCTTTATTGACCCTTACTAACAGAAGGAGTTTGCTGTAACTTACTTTCAAACTATAGGGGAGGTGTTTGTGATGGCCAAGGTTTGAAGTGTACTTGTTGCCATTATGCCAAACCCAAGGGGGTGTGAATGTAATTTACCCAAAACAATAATTGCTTTCCCTAAAAGAGATCCTGCACTCATCATCCTATTAGTCAATTTAATTCTAATCATTCGGTGTCCTATGCAAGCATATCTGGATTTTATCTCTTTGATTTCTTTTCCTACTAAACATGTAGATTCTTTTGCTCATCCTAAAAGGCGATGGTTGAGAAATGGCAAGCAAAGAAAAAGTTAAAAATAGAGAACTACGGATCAAGTTGACTTATCAACAAACAACATGTAATATAATGTAAGCGGATCTGCACTATAAAGCACAAGCTGGATGGCTCAGTTGATAGATACAAGATCTTTATAGTCACAAATGGATCAACTCACAAAAGTGATGTTTATTACCAAGAAACATTTAATCGATAGAGGCTACATATTCATAGCCGTTACACTAGTTAGACCTGAAGAATATGTTTTTTTTTTCACAAAGTAACTTCTGTAGGAGGCTCATATGGAATTATCTCTAGGACTTTTATCCTCAAGAGTAAATGCGGAAAGCATGCCGTTTACAAAAAGACATCTATGGGGTGAAACAATCATTAAGAGCAAGGGTTCATTAGAAAGACCTCATACTCAAAACATATTACAATGTCCATAGTGTAACCTCGTACTGATGGCATGTCATCTAGCACGAGGATTGAGTATCTCGTTTTTGCATTTTCACACGGCTAACACATTAGCAGATACTTTGGCCAAAGGAGGTGCAAGTAGAGATGTCTTTTCTTATGGCGGCCCCTCAGAGGAGATGTTTGCAAGGATGTGACCGACTTACCTCCATTATCTTTGTTATTCATCTTCTTTATCTTTTTATTTTATTATGTTTTTTGTTATCCTGATTCTGGAGATATCGCCTTTGATATTTGCTTACAGTATGTGTAGCTTTCGTTTTTACTTTGGGCAGTCCTTCTCAAACAGCAATTGTAGCCTGACTTTACATAATTGATACAATATATATTATCATCATTATTCATCAAAAAAATGTCTATAGTATATGTGGATGATATTGTTGCACTGAAGAAATATTGAGGAGACTAACAAGGTTGAGAAATACCTAGAAGTGTCTTTGATATCAAGGACTTTGGCTTTCTCAAATATTTTCTAGGGATTGAAGTCACGTATTCAAGGAAATAGATCTTCTTGTAGCAAAGCCAATAAAAATCCAATTGAGGCAAATCATCCGCTTTGTTCTCAAAAATATGATCCATTACGTGATCCTACTGACTATCAAAAAACTTGTTCAAAAACTTAAATATTTGACCATTAAACATCTGGACATTGCTTGAGCTGTAAGCGTGGCGTATCAATTTACACATGGTTCACGTAAGCATCACTAAGAGGCAGTTGTTCGCATTCTACAGTATCTTCAAGGGTCTTTGAGCAAAAGATCATTGTATCAAAACCATGGGAACTTATAGGTAACAGAGTATTGTGATGATGACCGGGCCTGGAATGTTTGCTGATAGGGTTAACCAGTAGTTATTGTATATTCAGTTTACCGACTTTGAATCAAAAACAGATTATGGCTGCATACTTGTCGGTTAAACTGGAATACAGATTGATGGTGCCTTGCATTAACGGCTGAGACTTCATTCTCTTCTCGTATAGATTGGTGTTTAAGTACTTATAGAAACACATTCCATTGAGATAATCACAGTGTTTTAAATGTCGCACATGTCCCTAATTTTGAAGGGGGCGACACAGACATATAGGCAAAGTCTCACCAACGATTTTTTCCACCATGTTTCCCATATGTCATTGACATGTAGTGATACATGGGAGAAAAAAAGTTGAAGAAAAGTGGGAAAATGGATGAAAGTATGGCTTTTCTCTTAAATGAAAGTTTGTAGCAGACTAATTTAGACCTAAATAAATAACTAAAATATGACAAGAAAAAGGCATATATAGTGAATGGCGTATACTTGGGGAGGTACGATTGCGTACGACATGGAGAAAATTGAGGCATCATCCACAAGGATAGTCCAAATAAGACATAAATATATTTAAATATACTAAAAACAATACAATTATCTAGATGGCATAATACAATTAGATGAAATGAGCAAACACAATAAGTAGACATCAGTACATCACATCCATAAAGAGTGATATCCCGGCTCAATGTCATCCTTATCACCCCACCATCTTCTTCATATTATGTTTCATAAGTTGAAACTTATTACTTAGAACACTATGGGTCCTTTATTTTTATCAAAGTAACTTTTTCACTAATATACAAAAGGTTACCAGGGTAAGGAAAGAGAAGATATACAAGAGAATCTTTCTTCTCCCCTCCTTCAAATTTCCTATTTTCCTCTTCTTCTCTATCAAATATACGTTTTGTAGTCTCTTTGCTCTGATTAAGGTCATTTTTCACTAATTTGAAGAGATATCCCTTATAGGGCTGTAAACGAGCCAAGCCGAGCTTTACCCAGCTCAACTTGGGCTCATAAAATTAGGATAAGGCTCGGGCTCGGGCTCGGCTCAGGCTCAAGCTCGGCTCAGGCTCGTTAGTTTTTCCAAGGCTCAGGCTCGGCTCGCAAAAGCTCGGCTCGGCAGCTCGTGAAAGGCTTGAAAAAAAAAGTAGACAGCTCGGCAGCTCATCAAAAGCTTGTTTTTTTTTGGTTCGTTTTGAGGGACGTTGGAAAACGAACCAAAAAGTATCTACTTTTTTTTCTCACCCTTCCCCATGCGATGTCTTAAAGAAAAGTATCCACTTTTTTTATAACTTACCGAATCCCCATGCGATCTCTTAAGAAAAAAAGGTCGTTATTCTTGAAAAGTATCCACTTTTTATTTTTTTTCACAAAACAAAAAAAGATTGAAAGTGGAAAGAGAGAGAGGTGGAGACCACAAGATAATAAATTAAGAAAAAATTAAATTGAAAGGTAGTGGAAAGAGAGAGCGGGGAGACAAGAAATTATAAAAATAATTAAAAAAAGTATCCACTTTTTTTTTTCTTAAGAGATCGCATGGGGAAGGATGAGAAAAATTAACAAATATTGAAGTAGAGTGCTCACGTGGAGCATAACTGCACAAGTATATATATTATATTGCCTACAAAAAAAAAGTATATATATTATATATAATATTGAGCCGAGCTGAGCCTACCTAAGCTCGGCTCAGGCTCGTTAAAAATATGAGCTTTTTTTTTGGCTCGAGCTCGGCTCGCGAGCTTAAATTTTGAGCTCAAGCTCGGCTCGTTTACACCCCTAATCCCTTACTTCTCCCTCTTCTTTCCTCTACATCTCTTCAGCTACCCAAAAAGATCATAGCCTAAGCACCTTGCTGCAGCCCAACACCAATAAGCAACAGCCACCAACAACCAACAAGCAGCCAAACACCATCAATGCCAAACAAAAACTATCAAAATCAACCTTTTTTATTTTTTGTCCTCCCTCATGTGATGGATTGACCAAGTCTAATTTTTTTTCACATGAACTTGTTATACGGAAACAAAATCTATTATTGAGATGTATATCCACAAAAACCTGTTAAGGAGTTATATATTTCTCATCTCATCTGTTAAGACTCAACAGAAACCATATGAAAGGGGCCTCTATGATTAAATATCTTCAAAAGAATTGATTTTATTTTATTAGTAGTAGTTGCATTGTTCATATGTATCTCTCAGCTCACACTGATACTTCACATTCGAAGGGGGCCAAAAGCTCCAAAAAGCTGGCTAGGGCTGTACCAACGGTGCTTCCCAGAGACCCAAACCATGACTTTAAGTAGGATCAAGATTTTCTTTACCTGGATCAGACCTGAATGCATATTCACACCCCTAGTCCTACCAGTCTACTAACATGGACCTTAGACTTCATCAAAATTATAAGAACTGAAAAGCTGATAACATAAAAGTAGGCACCAGGCAAGAAAAGAAAATAGATAGCACAAGAAATAAGATATAGAGTCATTTATATATATTGAGAAGTTAAAAGGGAGTTGAAGGTGTGAGCTAGTGTCTAGGGTTACGAGGCAATGAGTATTTTTTTGAAAGAGCAGAAGATTTAACAGCAAGGAAGAATAGGAAATAGGAGAAGAAAAAAAATGGAAGATGAAAACCTTTCTGAAAAAATTGAAAATAAGAGAAATTTGTGAGGACCATTCCCTTGAAAAATGAAACATAGGATCAAGCACGAAAAAAAAGCACCTTAAGTGTGAAAGCTCGCCCATCACGACCATCGGGAAAGAGCACAGTCAAGAGTTTTTTATCTGCTCTGACAACCACACTACAATATTGTCCAAATGAGAAATGTTAACAACAGACTACGAATTAATATTCTCACATTATCATGGTAATAATAAGCTAATCGGAAAATCAAGGAAGCAAGCTAACCTGCCTGAATTGTTGAGGTCAATACCACCGAGGGTGAGATTCACCTCACTTCCCCTTTGAGGAATAACACTCTGGAATGCCAAAAAGAAAACAGAAAATAACCATTGAACATAACTTCCATAGATGTTAGAAATGCAATAAGCAAAAGCTAGCTGAGAGGGCACCAAACAACTAAAACCATGATTGTTTTCAACTATAGCTAATAGAACCATTGTCTCTAATTAGCTACAAGTTACATAATACATTCCAGAGCAGGAAACCATTCATCATATAAATGTATTGGCTTTAAATTCTATATCAGCTTTTTGAGTAATACTCATGGAGGGGATGTCTCATGCCGTCATGATAGAATTGTGATGCTAGAGGTCAAGGAGACATTACAAAATCCTTTGTCTATGACACCTCTTGCGATGGAGAATGATAAGTCCCCTATTCTCAAGGGAGGGGCCTCTAATGGAGTGGGTGGACCATCTTCTTGTGTTAAAATGAAGGTTTAGAGTAGAAGGAAGAAAATTGGGTCAACTAGTAATAAGGGCTTCAGAAGTTTGGTGAGAGTGGAATCTAAAGACTAAGATGATGCCTTAATTGGCTTTGAGAGGTCAGGACCAGTTTAGCCAATGATTGTAAGTTTGAAATCTATTGCTAAGGCAGTGGAGATGAGTAAAAGGATGGTATATTCTTTTGGGATTTGAGCCCCAATATTGAGAATTCTTTTGAAGATTGAAAAAGAGGAATAGGGCACTAAAAGAAGGAAGCAGCAACGGCAAATGGAGATGTCAGGGTAGTTCTTTCTTGGAGAATAGTTTTGTAATAGGTAAAGGGATTCAAGGAGAAGGGGGCCAGGGACGTTTCTGGAGATGGAGGGATTAGAGGGAAAGGAAGAAAGGAGGGGGTTTCTTATTGTTTCATCATGAGCATTTTTTATGGACTGTATGGGGGTTGGGTGGAGAGGGGGAGATGTAATGCATTTGGTAAGGGTTGATAGAGATGATATAGCTATGATTGAAGAGACCAAATTGGAAGTTTTAGACAACACAGAGGTTTTTGCATTAGGTAGCAGATATGATGAAGGGTGGACTTGTTTGCCTTTTCTAAAGATGCAGGGAGTATTCTTATGCTTTGGCACAGGAAAATGACGGAAGGCCTAAAGATGATAATTGGCAACATTTCCATTTCTGTATTGTTTAGAAAGGTGGTGAAAGAGGTGATTTGGTTATGCACTACAGTTTATGGTCCTACTGTAGTAGCAAGCAAGAGAAGGCACTTTTGGGATGAACTAGATGCGATTAAAAGTCAGTGGAATGGGATTTGGTGTATTGGAGGGGACTTCAGTGTCATTTATTAAGACCCGTTCATTATTCCTGTGAGAAGAAAAGGATGGTTTGGAGAGGTAGTTCTAGATGCAGAAGAAGATTTGCCAATCTTTCAGAATGATTTGATCAACATGCCATTATACGGGGCAAGTTTCCATGGAGTAATAACCAAGATGAGCCTATCTAAAGTTGGTTAAATAGGTATCTTATCAATTTTATGTATAATGAGAAGTTTCCAAACAGCATTGAAGAATTTTTCAATAGACCCGTGCCAAATCATTGGCCAATTTGTTGAGAAGAATTACCTTAATTAAGCCCAGCCATTGCACTTTGAGAACTTGTGGTTGGGGACAAAAAATCTGAAGGAGAATTTCAAGGCCTGGTGGGATGGCTTTAGAGTTCAGGGTGAGAAACAAGCTTAAGTTGTTAAAAATAAACTTATTGCTTAGAAAAAATGATCTTTTTGGCAGAATCAATAGCAAAAAAGGACCTTTTGAAAAAGTTGCATTTGCTTCATGAGAAGGATTTATGCTTGTCTTTGGAGAAAAAGTATTCATTCTGGTTTGAAGACTGATTTAAATGAGCTATCTCGTATGGAGAGATCTACTAGCATCAAAGTCTAGAACCCAATGACTGTAGGCCGAGGATAAAAATATAATATCTTTCCACTCTATGGCTAATTTTAGGAAGAAAGTTTTAACTCCCTTAGCAGAATCAAGGTGGGGTTGGAGGAATGGTAGATAATGCTGCTCATCAAGAGAAAAAAAAAATGAAATACCTTTTTCCAAAAAACGGAGATGGCCCGCCCTAAGAGGCTTATGCTTTCCTTTAGTGATAAGGTGGCTTAGTTGGAGAGAGGCTTTGAAGAGGATGAGATTTGGAAAGCAATCTATGAGTTGGGAGGATATAAAGCACCTGGACCAGTTGGGTTTCCTATGGCGTTTGATAACAATACTTGGAAAATAGTGAAGACAGACTTGTTGAAAGTGTTTGCTGAATTCTTTGATAGCACCATTGGGGATGGCAACCTTCATAACTTTGATTCAAGAGAAGAAGCGGAGAAGAATAGAGATTGTCGCCAATTAGCTTGGTGTGCACCTATAAATTGTGGCAAAAGTCCAAACATGTATATTGAAAACTATGTTAGAGGACATTGTTAGGGTTCACCAAGGTGCGCTTGACAGAGTGAGACAAGGTTTAGATGGTGCTCATTGCAAACAAATGCATTGACTTTAAATTAAAAAGAAATGGCAAATGGTAGTGTTTCATTTGCAAGATTGATATGAAGAAGGTCCATGATCGTGTGGATTGAGATTTCCATGATAATATGTTAAATTGCTTCACTTTGGAGCTAGATGGAGATTATGGAGTAAAGAGTGTGTTTCTTTAGCATGGTTTCATCATTGGAGCTTCAGAGGGTCATTTTAAAAGCTCTAGAGGTCATAGACAAGGATATACATTATCTTCATTTCTTTCTCTTGGTGTGGAGGTGGCATTAGTGTCAATGCTTAGGAAGTCCTTGGATGAGTGGGTTATTGAGAGTTTTCAGTCTGGTGTAAGGGCTCCTGTCATTTCACATCTCAAGTTTGCAAATGGCATATTAATCTTTCCAAATGGATCTAAGGTTTCTAATTTCAGAGCTATCCTCATGTGCTTTGAAGCAGTTTTAGGTTGGCTCATTAACTTCAGTAAGAGTATTATGTTAATCGTTTAGAACTGTCATCATTCTTGGATGCCAGGTGCTTGAATTACCTATTACCAATCTAGAGCTGCCTCTGGGTACTAGGGTGCGGTTTATGAGCATTTGGAAAATTGTGTTGGAGAGGTTTGAAAGGAGATTAGTGGGTCAGAAGATGCTTTAACTATTGATAATGGGCAGATTGCTTTGATTAAAAGCACTTTGGCCAGTTCACAAATTTACTTTCTATATTTGTCTAGGATACCCCCTAGCGTTGCAGCATAATTAAAAGAATCCATAGAGCCTTCATGTGGGACGGCAGAGCAACCAAGAGGAAGTTTCACCTTGTGAAATAGAATTGGGTGTGTAGACCTGATAAGGTGGAGGGATTAGGTTTTAGAAGGGTGAATGAGATAAAAAGGCCTTCGTAAGGAGATGGTATGGTGGTTCAATAAGGACAACACCATTTTGTGGAGAAGCATAATCAAATGCAAGTAAGGTACTCAAGAGAGGGACTAGAATTCATGTAGAATTCAAAATCCTTTTGGGATTGTAGTTTGGAGGGTAATAACGCCATCTTCTAGCTGTTTAATGATTCTATTAGGTTTATGGTAGGGAGAGAAGATGAGGACCGCTCCTAGAAGGATTAATGGATAGAAGGAGGTCCTTTGTGTGCTTTTTTGGACTAGATTATAGAGGATTGCTTCAACCAAATATATTTTGGTTGCCTCTCAAGAATGGTATGGTTGTGTGCTGCCCCCTTATAGGCAGGCTCTACAAGGATGGGAAAGAAAGGAATGTGGTAGTTTTCTGCAAAGCTTGGAGACAATTCAGGTTAACCCTCAGTTTGCTTATGAGATGTGTGGAGACTTCAAGAAAGTTTTTTCTGCTTCTTCCCTTTTTGAGGTCATGAGACATCCTAAAAAGGATGAAACTCAACTATACAGACTTTGGGACAAGTTGACTCCCACCAGAGTGCAGATTTTGCATGGAATGCACTTCTTGATAAATTTTTTATCATGGATCAACTCAATCACGGGAATGCAAATTCCTGATAGATGTATTATGTCACTTATGTGTAAGCAGGCTCAAGAGGAGGTTAACCACTTATACATTTCCCACAATGAAAAATACTTGGAATTTATATGAATCTCTTCCTTGCATGGGAGGAGTACCCACAATCAGTCACGCGTTATTTTTTAACTGGCCTAGAGGTTTCTTTAGTGATAAAGGGAATGTTCTTCGGAGCCTTCTCTTTTGGAAAGAAAGGAATAAAAAGATCTTTGAGGACAAGAAGCGATTTATTTCTTCCTTTTGTTCTATTAGGGTTAATCAGAAGATTACATGGAGTAGTCATCTAACTATGTTTTCGGATGAGAACAAAAAGGATGTGATAGGTAACAGGATTCCATTGTATTTCGATCCCTTTGTAAAGGATATCTTTGGCTTTGTGGTTTTGAAATTCTCTTCCCCTAATATGTTCTGTCAAATCTTCAATAAAACTTTTTATTTCCTAACAAAAAGAAAAAATCGCCAACTGTTTTATCAAGAAAATATATAGAAAATAGTATATTTATAATATTTTAATTTCAATTACAATCTTAATTCTTTTAATGAAGAACAGCGACTATAAATCATAACTTGTGATTAAAATACAAAAGAACATTCCTTTCTAATACGTTATAGAACTATAATAAAAACAACACACATTCTAACTTGTCAAATGTATTTTTATTAATAAAATAATTATTTTATATCACTATTACCAAATAATAAATGATAAATTGATCAGAAATGCTTTAATGAATGATAATAGGCGACGCTTTTCTAGTAAAGTAATATTTGAATTTTTGCTTTAATGAATAAGAACAGGCGATGCTTTTCTAGTAAAGTAATATATGAATTTTTTAGAGAGAATCACCCAGTATTTAGGCTTATACATCTCACCCCACTTAACCAAGTGGAAGTTTCTTCTTGAGGCCATACCATTCCCAAATGAAATTCGTATGAATCTATTCTAATCAATTGGACTCCCAAAAAATTGGACTCTCAAACTAGGATTTGAAAAGTACACATAAGACAGGAGAGAGTAGATGCTATATAACTCTAATATGAGTCATACAATCATCCAGAGAAAGATAGCAAGCTTATTCTCGATATGATGCATGGGAAGTGTTTCCTATAAGTGACGTAGTGGTCCCCCTAATAGCACTTTATGGTACCAGCAAAATACATCCATCTATTATATAAGGTAGGTCTCTCCACAAAAATAGCCCAAAGAGATAACTAGAGTCACCCAATTCAATCACCTTTTGGCTGAATGCACATCAAGTTACAATGTCAAGCTACAGTGCAACTAATGGAGATCAGTTAAAACAATGCTTGAATCAAACGAGTCTAGTCATTTATTTTGGCTCCTTTTTTTATGGATGGGTCTATTACTAAAAAAGAGTAAGCAAGAGTCTTTGGTGTGCCCCCTACCGTGCAATTTATCATCCTATAAGGCTATAACACTACTGATGCATCAAGCATAGGCTACTTGCGAGATATAAAAAATTCTATATATATACACACACACACACACATTATTGTATGTATATGTACACAAATTTCACAAGATAATACCATTGTAATCTTGCTAAAACATAGAGTATGATAACAAAAATTACAAGATAATCCCATTTTAATCTTACTAAAACTTAGAATATGAAAAAATTACTAAGTTACAAAGAAGATAAATAGACATGCTTACTGGATCACTTCTAAAGAACACCATTGAGGTACGTGTTAGAATAAACCATCTTTTCTTCCATGAAGTCCATCCCATTCCTATACATTAAGAAATCACAAAGTAATAACTTTAGACAAAGCCACAATGCTCACAACAAGATGACGTATACTACTAACCCCACATGTAAAGCTCATAAAAAGTTATCTATTTCTATTTTAGAGGAGTAGAAAACTTGACAATTATAGACAAGTAAAACACAAAACATATATGGAGCAAGCTATCTTCCTAGTTCTTACATGTCAAAAATCAGAAAAGATAGAATACTAACACTGAAGCTAATGAAAGAAACGTTTTTATATCATATAGCCTAAATTAACTATCAACTAAGATGATATATTATCATTGAAGTGAGATAAGTGAGTGAAGTAATAAGAATCTGTGAAAACTAGATCCTTCACCTTACCCTACCCGTGTCTGACATGACATGAGAGGGGTATGGGTATGGGATGTGTCTAAGACTTCGAATACATGTTCGTTTTTTCAAACGAAATTTTTGTCAGATTGGACATGCACCCTGTATTGAGGTCTCATTATGGTAAAATGGTATTAACTTTTTAACTTTAGTATATTGTTACATAAAGGACTTTTACATTGTCCTATCTTAGATTTACAATTGCTTTCTTTTATAGCTGAATGTTCTATTCGTTGGATATAGATAATGGAGTGTATATAAACATATTTAAGTACACTAAATACAATAAAATCGTCCAAATGGCATAATATAATTAGATGAAATGAGCAAACACAATGAGGAGACATCAGTACATCACATCCATAAAGAGTGGTATCCCGACTCAATGTCATCTTCATCACCCCATAATTAGATGAAATGACCAAACATAATGAGGAGACATTAGTACATCACATGTAGTGATCTGAATCTAGATTAACATTAATGAATAATTAAGGAGGTAATAAGTATATGATTAATAAGATAAAGGCCATATGTGTAGATGAATACAAATGTATAGAATTGGATATGGGTATATGTTCATAGAAATAGTATTATAAATACTATGTAAATGTTTGTTACCTTTGTGTATATATATAGTTAATTAATTCAGATTGGTCATTTTGAGAGGATGTTCACAAGATGATTTGGATAAGGTGAACCATCAAAAGGGATATTAAGATATTGTTCACAAATAACTATGAAGGGTTTCCTTTCAATAAGTAGGATCTTCAGTATAATTAATATTGAAATATTTAATATGCATTAAGTGTGATTAATTTAACTAACATTAAGTCATCATGTAAATAATATAGTTTAAACAGTACTAAGAAAGTATTTATAAGTTATAGATATGTAGAAGATAAGTAGATGGAATAATAGATGCTTAAATATGACTAATTAGTACTTAACCTTGAATAATTATCTTAATTAATATTAGTCATCGTTAGTTTCTTAATAGATTCATGATTAATAAAGTAACTACAAGGTTAAAATATATACTAAATAGTGCTAATGGCTATGTCTAAAACATGTATGTATATATGTGTATGTAAATGAAATGAGTTAGTTATACTTAATTGGATTAATTAGTATTTAATCTTAATTAAGTAATTAATTAGTAAGATGCACTCACCTGATTGGTTAGGAGTTATAGTGATCCTATAGGTGAGATACACTCAAACACAAGGATATAGAATTAAATAAGATGAATGGCAAACTTGTAATTAGATAATAAAGTAAGGTTAATGATATAACTTTATATTTACAGAAATGCCACTACATTAGTAAAAATGTAATCAAGCTTAAAGGAGGACATGTGGCATGGAATAAGGTGGGAATGGGACAAGTGTCCCATGAGGATAATATTGAACTAAGTATGTTTAATTAGTACTAATCTAAGTTAATTAAATTAACCATAATTTGGATAAACTAATACTAATTATAGTTAACCTACTAAATAAAAAAGGGTTAGTAAACTAACTACCTAATTAGTAACCTAAGCGTATAAAGATCTAAATAAGATAGTAAGCTGTTAAACTACAAACCAGTTGCAAAGAATAATACTAATTATAGTTAACCTACTAATTGGAAAAAGGGTTAGTAAACTAACTCCCTAATTGTGTGAATTTATTAATAGGAGGTTTTGCTGTTTTATAAACCTGATTTAAGTACTAAATTTGCAAGCATGGTTTAGTTGCAAGTTAAATACATGATTTCAGATTATGAATGTAAGCTATGAAGTTTGTTTATCAATTCTGTATTTTAGGCTGTTGTTGAAAGTTAAATTCATGATTTCAGATTATGTAAGCTATGAAGTTGTTTAACTATTCTGCATTTCTATATATGTATTTTAGGCAGAATGTTATTCTGCTAACTAGAGGTTTTACAAGGATAAAAATTATGTTCTGGAGCACTTCCTATAGTTATAGTTACAAATGAGTAGAATAGATTTAGAAACAGATTTAAAATTTAACTTTCAGGTGTCTTCGGCTAGCCAAAGAGGAGCTTCGGCTAATCGAAGAACCTTCTGTAATTACTGTTTTTCAGGTTGTTAGCCTTCGGCTAACCGAAGGAGCTCTTTGGTCAACCAAAGAAGACTTCAGCAACTTTTCCAGAAGTAGTCAAATGGCTATTTTAAATGCTCGACTAACCAGAGCTTGAGCTTGGTTAGCCGAGGGACACATGAAGGTACTGTTTTGCATGTATTTTTTAGATTTATGATTATAGAGGTTGTTTAATACATTTGTATGATTGAATAAGTGTGATATTATGATGATTATAAGTGTGTCAAAAGCATGGTACTTATATATTTATATATTTACATGTTTTATCAGAAAGGATGCATTCCTATTTGGAAGTGAATGGTTTATGGTTTTAAAGAATTACATGTGCATGTACATATGAGTTATGATTATATGAGATCTATATGCTGGTGAGGGAGAAAGGCACCTAACCTAGGCTAGCCCAGTGGGGGTGAGACCCTTACCCTGGTATCACCCAGGGGGTAACGGTTGCGCTCCATAGTGATATTTGCGATTTTATGAGATTGATGGTTGGACCATGGTTTGAAATTTTGCCAAAATTCAAGTTGGTGGTACGAAATTAGGGTGTAATTCATTGAATTCCCCTATTTACAAATTTCGCCGAGATAGTGTAATTTTGGCGAGATGGTGGTTTTTTTTTTTGGCTCTCGTGGAATGTAAATGAATTCCCCCTTCCCAAAAATTTGAAAATAAACGGGTTGCAAACCCCTAATTTCTTCTGATCCTTCCATTCTTTTGTGATTTTAAACACTTTTGAAGAATCTTCTTCAATATTTAAGCTTTGGGTGGCTTATTAGAGGTCCGTTCTTGAGCCGACTTGAGGTAAATCTATTTTTTTCATGTTTCGCATATAAAAAGTTAATCAAATGACTTCAAATCATTATATGATATGTAACAACACCCAATCTATCAATGGGTGTTGT
>JAUPMG010000014.1:18512996-18532760 GCA_031762675.1 Pachysandra terminalis
AGATATTCATCTCACTTTTCGATTGTCTAAATAAAATTTAGGATAGTAATTTCGGTATTTAGTAACTAAAATTTCCTATGGGTTTGACACTCTATTTCATCACTTTATTACTTGTTACGAATTCGTGCACTTGCGAAAAAGTACATCATGCTTAGTTGCTCGCGAGCCGCTCCCTTGGAGCTCTGAACTTGCTAAATGTTGTGATCAGTTTAGTGGAGATGGGTTGGCTAGTCAGATTAGGAAGCTCTGCTTCTGTGCTGCTATCTACTTTATCTGGAAGGAGAGAAATTTGAGAATCTTTCAAAAAAATTTCCCGCCTTGGCAACATGTGGTGAGAAACATCTCTTGCAATGTCCATCTCCGCCTCCTTGGTAGTACGGTGCAGGTGTGTGACAATGCCTTGAACAAAGAATTATGTGCAAACTGGGGCTACAATCCAAGGTTTAAATCCCCCCTCTGAGGTTGATTGCTCGATGCCTATGTGCTCTTTTCGCCTGGTTCTCCGACTGTTGTTGCGTGGGGATGCTTTTGCGTTTCTAGTGCTTCCTCTGTATCGGTTGCTTTCATGGCATGCTCATCTGGGTGTACTCCTCGCAGCTGCTAGTGTTCTGTCCCTCCCCTATTGTGTTTACGTGTGCTTGGTCCCTTGACTAGTGCTGGCACTGCACTCCCTTGTTGCTGTTGGGCTGTTGTTGCTTCCCTTAGCCTGTGGCCTCCCTTCTTGATGCTGAGTCCTCTTGTTTGCCCCAAGCCTTTGGGGACCTTGCTTGGTGCTTCGTGTTCTCGGCCTGCTATGTTATTGCTTTTCTAGTTTCCCCGAGACTATCATTGATTGCCCGGGCAGGTTGTTGCCTTGGTATGTGCCTATTAGTGGCTTGTCTTTACTCTTCGTTTCGTTGTTTGGCCCTGCGTGACTAAAGAGTCTGTACTTTACTGCTTATTTTTTTGTTTCTTTAATATAAAACTCCATAATTTACCAGTTCCAAAAAAGAGATGAACCCATCTAGGAAGAAAGCCAAAGGCTAAGAGCATATTCTTCAAAAAATTACAATTAACAGAATCGTAAAGGATAAGATGTAATGAAGTACCCTTCTCGACAGAAGTGTCAATGGATTTAGCATCGTGCATTCTGGAATGCTCAACTTCGTGATGTAAGTCTAGCTCCGGAGACAAATCAAGAAGCCTCGTAGCGAGATTCCTATGAATCTTAACTCCAAGCACATAATATGCATCACCCATGCCATTCATTTCAAAACTAGAGGACAACCACTCTTTAGTGGTGACAATCATCTCCTTGTCAATCCCTACTATCAATGTCATCATTATACAATGACAAGGAAACTGTAAGGACCTGAACCATTATCCTTAATTAACTAAGATTAACATCAGGTTTAATTTAAAATAATTAAAATAAGTTCACTAGTAAACTAGGTTAATACCCATCAGATCCCTAACCTCAGGATGTTAGACTAATTAGGAAATTAAATCATTTTAGGTAGCCAACCTGATTAGACAGCAGAACCTTAGAGATTAATTAAAATTTAAATAATTAGATTAGAGAATTAATCATACCCGTCAGTTCCCGAGATCCACCTCAGACCCAATAGTAAAAGCCCTCTAGCAGAAATTTATTAGGAGGCCTATAGGAAAATGTAGGATCCGAAACCCCATTTTACCCCCGCTGTTGAACTTATTCACATCTGACCCGTGAACCTATAAATAGAACCCTTAAAGACATTTTCAGCATTTTCTTCTTCTTCTTCTTCTTCTTCTTCTTCCTTTCTTCTCTTCTCTTGGAGCTATGGAGCTTATGGGAAACCTTTGGAGATCGCAGAGACACGGCGGAGCAACCCCGAAGCATTTCTGGCAACGCCCCAAGTTGAGTATCCAGTCTTTGAATGTGCATTTGATTGTGTTTTAGCATTTTGACCTAGGAGAAGGGTTGTTTGTTGCTTACCCACCTTATTCTTGGGATTTAGACCATTATTTGTGATGCGTGTGGTAACCCCTAACATCAGACCATCATATTAGACCCCATATGTGGAAAAGCCAAACCCTAAGTGGAGAAAATAAGGGGAAAATCCCAAATCTCCATTGTATACTCACTAAATTCACAAACTAATCACAATCGAGCCTCTTGGGAGTGTGAACAATCTCCTGGTGAAATTTCAGAGTATTCGGACCCTCCTAAGCTTCGACGACCTTTTCGGCGAGCTGAAGAGTCCATCGAATCTCAGAGGCTTTTTCGACATTCTGGTTTTGTCGCCGACAGTAGCCTAGGCGGGCCTAAGAGGTCGTCGACTTTTGACAAGCCTAATAGGTCGCCGAACTATATGAATGACCAAACCAAGTTGACTTCTCGTCTATCGAGACTCATCTAGACCAAACCCCGAGGTGCCAATTAATTTGGCACACTTTTGCACTTTTCAGCTCGCCGAGCAGCTCCCCTAGTCCAAATTGAGTGATTCAACTGGGAGCGCGTGTATCTTAACTAGTTACACTGTTTGGCCAATTTCCGGGTCAGTTAGACCTTTCATGGAAATTTGGATTTTCTAGACTTGGCCGAGCAATAAGAGGTTTTGGGGAAATGAGTAAGCATGGCTCCCAAACACTCCTATTAGCTTAATACCATCATAATATACGTGTTTGGATATAAATGGTAGTGATGATGTTTTATTTATTCATTCATTTGTGAGTTAAGGCATTTTGAGATGCCCTTGTTATATTCCATGGGAATGTGGTTTGGTTTAGGCACTTGGATACCTCGTATGCTTGATTATGATGGATAAGTTATGTTGGGAGGTTTCATACATGTGTTGTTGAGGATTTTGGTGCTGATGTGCCCAATTTACATTTATTCTTTTATTAGTAGGATTATAATTGCCTCATTGTTCTTATATTATTATATATGTATATGCATGTAGATAGATATATTAGTTGTTCTTATGCTTTGAATTGCTTTGTATGATAGTTTATGGGATTGTGTCCATATGTTTGATCCTGTGAAATCTTATTTGTTGCATTAACAAATGGATTTGAATTTGGATGTTGCATATGGACCTTTCGGCTGTGATAGCCTAGTTTAATACCCCATATGAGACCTTGGGTTTAGACTAACACTTGGGATAATTGACCTGATAACCATTATAGTCCTATAAGAGGACCCTATGATTGTACTTGAGCTGAGAACGAACGCACATAGGGTGGCCTCTACAGTCTCGAGGGATGATGTTTACCCAAGGATCCGCACGTTGGTGTAAGCTTGGAAGATGATGAACTATCCCAAGAATCCGCACGTTGGTGTAAGCTTGGGAGACAGTGAGACCATGTTATACCTTTTTGTTGGGTTGTGAATATGTAAGATTCCCTGAACGAATAGACATGTGGGTGTAAGCTTTGGCCGCGGGCCCGTGATCAAAGTAAGTGGGGGGGATTGCGCCTCCTAGGTTGAAAGCCCTTAGAATTATGCTGTACACATATAATAATCCAATCCGTTAGTCCGTTCATACGGGGGGATGATTTCAGGTAGCTAGAACATCCTAGGGCGAATTAAAGTTGTTGGGACACCCCAGATAGAGATTGGGAGCACGTGAGAACTTACGATATTTCACCTTCCATACAGCGTTCGCATTTCACTTGCATTGCATAGTCTGTGTTGATATTAGGGTGAGAGCCTCTGGTATCAAACACTTGGCCTAATTCTTATATAAAACCCTATGCATATAGCTATAGGATTACTGACCACTGAGTAATACTCTGTGAGGATGAGAGAGAACTCTATATTATGTTTAATTGTAGTTTTTGTCACATTTGTTCACCACTTGTACATATTAAGCTTATTACACATTGTATACCTTTGCACTTTTCTCATAATGTTGAAACATGAGTGAATACACTTCATTGAAGGTTTACTCATTCTGGCTTCTAGCTTATATCTGTTGTTTATATTTCAGGTTCAGGAGCTTAGATGCGAAGAGAGCGACCGAAATGAGTAGCGTACTCTGGTAGAGCCTTTGATATAGTCTAGATGTACACTCTTTTTCCTTAGAATTGTTGTTTTCGGCTTAGGTTGTATTAATTACTTATATCTTAGTAGAACTGTTTAGTAACTTCCGCTTATGTTTTGATTACTGTTTTCCACACTCGTAGAACTACGGGGTGAAGGTTGCGAAAAAATTAGAAAATCTCATAAATTGGGTATTTCAAGTTCGGTTCGTGACAGACTCTAACCTTAATATCTAACATACACACAGTGGTATTCCTCAATCATCATAAACCCAAACTCTATATTGGCTCGATGGAATTGAAGATACCACTATTTGGATGATTGTTTTGAACCATATAAAGAATGTTTGAGCGTACAAAATTTGCGCTCATACCCTTCGACCATGAAACCCTCAAGCGGATCCATATAGATATATCATCATCCCACTCTCCATTGCGAAATGCAGTTTTGACATCCATCTGGTAGAGTTCGAAGTCTAAATATGCAACAATAGCTAGAATGAAGCGGACTGAGGCAAATCGCACTACTGGTGATAATGCCTCCTTATAGTCAACTCCCTTTCTCTACTCACCATGAGATTTGCCTTGTATTTATCTACACTTCCATCTGCTATGTGATTGAACTTTAGAACCTACTTGTTTCCAGTGATCTTGTGCCTAGGGGAAGATCATCAAGTTCCAAGACTTGGTTCTTCTCCATGGAAGTCATTTTACCTTGCATAACATTCATCAATTTCTGAGAAGCAAATGATGATAACGCCTCCTAGTACGAACCAAGATCATCATCATCAAGCATGGAAATCATGAACAACTCACCCTCAATCCCAAAATGACGATGAGGAATCTCTTCATGACTAATTCTACGCATGGTGGGATAATTGGAATCCGTGTCAATAGGGACACTCCAATTGCGGTAGTCTACTCCCACTATCCTCAACATCCATAGAATTTGTAGGATCCTACTAAGAACCTATGTTCAATGGTGTGTTGGATATGAAGTGATCTCCATTGATCCCAACTCTAGCTCAATCATTTTGTATAACTCTAAGTTCATACCAAATCTCTTCTTGCTTGAAAAATCAACCTCGATAAAATTCACATCGTGCGACTCAATTTGTTTTAGACCTCCATCAGTTTGTTTATGGGCAAAAACATGGCCCTTAGAGTGCTCTGAGTATTTCACAAAGATGCACCCAATGATTCTTTTGTCTTGCTTTCTGTCACAGCCCAAACCTATGAGTCCACTTGGGGCCTAGTGACGTTTAGATTGTAACTCTCATTCCCTTGGGAAAAGGGGTGGTAGTCGATTCACGGCTAAAGCAGGAGTGAATACAAATTCATTCACTAAAACTGAAAATATAAAGGTACTTGTTATAAATATTTACAATATAAGCAGCGAAAACAAAAATACAGCTCTAAGTTTAAAAGTCAGATTTGTTGTAGATCTCAAGTATCCCCAAAAACAAATCCAAAATATCAGAGTATGTACAAAACACTTTTATGGACATTACAAAGTTCACTCGTAGAAGTAGTCATCCTCTTTAGTGTAGTCCTTCTCCTTGGCAGTGCTCTCTTTGGTTGTAACTTCCGCTAAAGGTCCTGAAACATTTGCTAAAAAGTGTGAGCTATAAAGCCAATAAGTAGATAATTTTAGGAATATATAAGATTATCCTAAAGACCAAACATTCACGATACTTTCAGTCCAAACAATAGGGAAGCGTGACTAAATGTGATGCATGTGGTAAAGTTATTATTATGCATGCTGTGCACGTAAATACAGTAATCACCAAGGTGAGCTACCAAACAATCTAGTATGCAATGCAAATGCAACTCTGTCAGAGTGTCAAGCCGGTATGTTTTCTCTTGATCCAGTCTCTATCTGGGGTGTCCAAGCAACCTGAATTCGCCCCAGGATGTTCCAGCAACCTGAAATCATCCTCTGTCATAACGGTCTAAGGAATAGAGCTATTCTATGTGTACAACATAGTTTGAAGGGATTTCAACCTAGGAGGCACAATCCCCCCACTTATATTTGATCAATGGTAATCTACCGAGGCCTGCACCCACGTGCGGTATCCTTTAGAAAAACACGACACTTGACAAACTATAGAGATCTTTCTCTGATTCTTGGGTCCAACGCCCTTAGGCAAGAAGACAGTCTATTGGGTTAGCTACTACCTCAACTCAGTCCTGCCAGTCCCCTCACTAGATGTGAAGTACACATCACTCTCATTTCAAATCACGAGACGCAACCGAGTGGTCTCGGAACATAGGGTCATTCTCTTCGACCAAGCTATGGCCTAGAGTCAATGTAGTGCTGTGAAGTGATGCACGTTAGCTAAGCATTCATTTCAAAGTGTATAGGGTGCATAATAATTAACTAAGGTGTACATTCCACATATTTCCATGTATTTCCACATAACATCTCACTAACTCAAGTTACAAGGTAAAAGTTTCATAATCAATCATACTGGAGTGCATATGTCATAAAATTAAGTCACCAACTACGCAAATGTGTATCCAACAATAAACATCAAAATATAAGTCCAATCTGTCAGGTTCGGTGAGGCCTTCAGTGCACCGAAGCCTGCCTCGATGACCTCTTCAGCAGACCTCTCTGAGATTTAGCGACAATTCCTAGGAGCCATATTTCGACACCCTTTTCGACGCACAGAAGCCAGTGTTTACACGCCGAACTGAAACTCAGCGACCAATCTAGTAACATTCATACTCGGCGACCTGTTCAGCGAGCTAAACAGTCTGCCTATGGGCCAAAAAGTGTTCGGTGACCCGTTTGGCGCCCCGAGGAGGCCGCCGACGTCGCAAATTGGGCAAGAACAGGGGTTTTTCTCTCCAAATTTGATTTTCAACCAACAAAAACATTCAAATACATTCTATCATCAATTAATCTAACAAAATCCATTCTCAAACATGAAAAATAAACTACCAGTCTACAATTAAGCATTCAATCCATTCATCAATTTTCAAATACAAACATAAACTTGAAAGATGGGGGAAATGCTTAGAAATATAAGATGGATCTAATTATATTCATGAAATTATCTACTTACCTCTTCCAAGCAAGCAAAATCAACACAAACCATAGCAATGTAAACCCTTCTTTCTCCACTCTCAAGTTCTCAATCTTGAGAACTACCCTAACAAGCAATCTATGCCAAGTGTCCTCATCAAACAAGCAACTAAGCATTTCTTTCTCTCATTCAAACAAGCAATCTATGCCAAGTGTCCTCATCCTAGCCTTTCAACCATAACCACCCTAACCACTCTAATCTTAGCCCTACACCTCATTCCAAACAAGATTAAATCTTAGCCTTTAAATCCAAACACACAAGGGCTAAGCTACTATGTGTAGCACTAAGACTCAACAAATATCTCAAGCACGATCGCATGGTCGGATCTAATCCGGTTGGCGAACAAATCAAGAGGTAGAATCACAGCATGGATTAAAATATGAATAAACATAAATTAGGTGGTTTAGGCCGTTACACTTTTCCGTCTGGTGGGAAGGCACATGAACATAACTTATCGATCCACATGGTCTCATTTGAGTCAGGTCAGTCTCTTTTTCTATCAATAACTGGTATGGCGTACTGTAAACTGACTTTGTAGGGACACGGTTCGAATGTTGGTTACAATTATAAGTATGTCTCCCCCAAAAACTAATGGCTAGATTCGCATGCGCTGATGTGTTGATTTACAAACCACTCTCAATAGGACGAATCCTTGTAAGATAGAGCTATTTTGAGGGTGTCGAATCTCCACTACTGATGGGATTTAGACTGTTAAATTATCAGATTAATTTTAAATAAATTAATTAGACAAAGCAAAGGAATCTTGTGATTTAGTTCTAAAAACTAAATTAAAGGGATTAATCAATAAGAAAAAAAGTAGAGCATTGATGATCCCTCTAACCCTTTGAATATGGTAATCTCATGAAATCTAGGGATTAATTCAATATCTGAAACATACTTGTGTGGCTACAAGCTCACACAATATCCCAAAAAGGTATCTTGCTAAGAATAAGCATAGTCTATCTTTGATTTCTCTAAGCATAAACTATCAAATTCTTAGTATGAATTACGTTATCATAAGGGATAAGCACAACCCATCTTCGGTTGCCACAGACAGTCTACCTACACTAACTAATACAATTTGCAGTACAACCCGTCTTCCCTAGGCATGGCCTATTAAATTCGTCTTTAATCATCATGCCAATGAGCATGATTGCGTAATTAGTATTCTTATAATCACAGAAAATAAGAACACTTGGGTTCAATCCTAATAAAACTATAGCCAATCGTTCTATTAGGCTTAATTATAAACATTAACTTTCGATTGAAAACAATCCTCATAATTATGCAATTATCAAACAATTGAATTAAAAATCTAAAAATCATGAGATTACTCCATAAACAAGAGAGTTAGAGTTTACATCAACACTCTACAAGGAGTTTAGCTACTCATGGACGGACTGTTCTTCAACATGGTTATGTGAAAGTTCATCTCCATTAACATCATACGCTTCAGCAAGAACACGAAGAACAGCAAGAACAGAGAATCCTCTCACGAATTTTAATCCAATTCAAACTCTAATTCCATTCATAATAATCTCTAGTCTATCTGAAGTCTTATAATGCAGGTTTATCAGTTTAGACGTTATCCAAAAGAAGTAGGAAACTAATCGTGTACACCCAAACACTAAACAAATACGGAAGTTCTGATAAAATCCTGCGTGCGCTCGATCGCACAGTGTAATCTGTTACTTTTCTTGGCTGAGCTTTGACTTGATCTTTTGGGTTTCACTTGGGCTTTCTCCGTGGTCATTCTCTTTAGGCTTTAAGACGTAATTGGCTTGAGTTGCGAGCCTTGATCATCTCATCTTTAGATCCTTGAAGCTTGATCCAATTAAAGCTTTAATTGACTTGATTTAGGCCCATATTCTCCTTTTCATCACCAACCCTGCAAAACAAGATACATGCATTAATTCATTCACATAAGTATATCTCTAAGACTAACAAACATGAATAATAAGTCTAAAAGTGCAAGTGTTACACACTTATCATGCACCATCATCAACCTCACCATGTTTAGCAAAGTGCAGCTCCTTCTCTCTGTAACACCATTTTGTTGAACTATAACAGGGATCGTCACTTATCTTACGGATTTTTTTTTCTTCACATAGCTTTAGGAATAAATCTGATAACTACAAACGACCTCTATCGGTATGGAGACACTTAATGTATCGATCTAATTGGCTCTCGACATCAGCCACGAATCAAGCAATCTAATGTTTCTGACTTGTGGAAATTCAAGTACACGTAACCAAATTGTGTGTAATCGTCTATAAATGTGGTGAAATAGGACTCTCTATGTTGGGTCCTAACATTAATTGGTCCACAAATGTCATAATTGATTAACGCTAAAGGTATAGATGCTCTCACTGGCATACCGAATGGTTTTCTACATGACTTACCAGTCAAACAATGCTCACACGTAATCCTATGTTGCCTAGTCAAGTATGTTGTCTCAATCAATCAAAAATAATGACATCATTATTGGAAGTCAAATATAAAACCCAATTATCATTGTTAGAATATTCAATATCATGTTTGAAAAAACCATCAGAAATAAATCTACGACCATATAAATCTGTCTTTAAAGAAATAGAAACACATTCTCCACTGAAAATGACACAAAAAAACTAGTCCAAGTAACTCTATTACTATTATGAAACTATGATGAATGGCGGGTTCATAGAGTACATCATAAAGCATCAATGCGCGGCTCTCTCCCGTCTTTAGTAGGTACGTGTTGACTCCTATTACATCCACACTAACATTGTTCCCTATGTATACCTTTTAACTCTTTACTAGTATCTGCCTGTAGTTCACGAACCCATCTCTCTCTGGCAATATGTTTGCTTGCTCCTAAAACTACAAACCAATTAGGACTAGAATGAGCAATCAAAACCTTAGTACAAAACATGCAATGAAAGCTAGAGGTTGGGTTAGTTCGTACCTTCTTCTGCTCAGTGCAATCACGATCAAAGCACTTTAACGTGTCACAACTGCAGCAGATCACCTTGGACGAGTCTTGCTTTCACGATGCATCCCTTTAGGGCGTCTGGTACATGTTTCTGCCTTGGTCGCTTTCTCTGATGTATTTCCTTTTTGGAGCGCCTTACCCTTAAGCTTGTGCGTAAACCTAGATACATTGTGCTTCGCTGGTCTGGCTACGAGTGCATTGCTGTTAGACCTTGCGGTTTGACGTTCTGCATTGAGCTCAAGATGACACGTCAAATCAATAATTATTTTAATGTTCTCATTGTGCGTCATGGTGAGCTTCATGTGCTCCAACGAATCATGTAAGGATCTCATAATAACGAGAATCTGCTACTCATCAGCCACGTTATTCCTATCGGCTTTCAAATCATGTATCATCAACGACATCTTTCTAATATTCTCAACCACACTAACGTTGAGGGTCATCCTGTAGGTCTCAAATTTTATCCTCAATGCACGTAGTCTGGTAGTTGTTGTATTAGCGAATGTGAGTTTCAATGCATCCCACATTTCTTGTGCAGACTTATAGGCCTCAAATTCGCCAATCAGATCATTGTTCATGCTTCTCAACAACGTAAAGTGCGTACAACAATCTTTCTTGGCCCATGCCTAATAGGCCTTCCTATCCTACGGTATTAGGCACTGGTTCTCTCCTAAGGATAGACTAGGCTATGTGACAAAGTCTCAAGAGCCTCTAACTCCTCTAGGAGATATTGCATTTTCCTATACCATATGTCCTAGTTTTTTCCATCCAATTTCTCCCACTTATTTAGATCAACTACTATACTCTTAGATGGTATATCTCTACAATTAAGAATTGCACATTAATTAATATCTCATATACACACATAACTGATTTTGAACTATTATCTAGGATTAAACAATAGTATTAATCTCTTATTTATCAAATAAAAAATACACCAGACCAAGGGCCTTAATGTATTATCATCGCCAATACAATAAAAAAAATTAAGACCAAGTTTAGTTTATAATGTGCAAAATTCAACAGGGAAATGAAATTATCTCTACTAGTTTTAATGTACGTGTTAATCACATATAAACATGCAAATTATAAATTAAATCATGGCACAATACTCTATCAAATAGCATATATGAGGGCACCAGTTTAATTTAACTAAAAATAATTAGTTTATGCGTTTTTGAGTCCTTAAGTTAATTGAAGAGTCATCTTCGATTAACTAAGGAGGGATTTGGTTAAGCTTTGGCTAATCGAAGCCTCTTGGGTCACATATCCCCGAATCTAGGTTTCTTAATTTGGACTCCTTGATTAATCGAAAAATGCCTTCGGTTAACCAAGGGCTAGCTTCGGCTAGTCTTCGATCCACCGAGGCTTGCTTCGATTAACTGAAGCCTCGAATTTGGGTTTTTTGAAATCTAATTTTTAATTCAATTTTAACCTATTCTTTTTCTCTTCGATCCATCATTGTTTTGGTGTTAAAAAATAAAAATAAACACCCTAAAACAATAATGATCACAATGTATGGATGCACAAACGATCCTCAAGCAACTATTATCATAACCATGCATTGTATGCGATTTTTTTAGAAAAACAGAAATTATGTTGATTCTTAAAGACGTTTCTCGACACACCTCTTATCCAACGAAGATGGCATGGATCTGATACCAATGAAGTAGCGGCTCATCATGGATAGCAAAAGGCATCTTATTTGACACATGAAACTTAAAAGCTAGGATAAAATGGAAGATAAACAAAAAATAAAAAGTGGAAAATTAGTGAAGATAATTGGGCTGTAAATTATTCGCTTACATAGTACATTAATCAGACCAATATGAGATTAAAATAAAGATTTGTTGAAGAATTCAGAGATAATGGAACGTAATAAAGTAAATAATACTGGAATTCTTATAGGATAATAATAGACTATCCTCATGAGGGAAGAGGACTAAAAATGACTTTATATTGGGGACGGAAAATTTTAATTAAAAGTGCGATGAAGCTAATCCAAAGTAATAAAAACAACAATAATAGACCATTAGGGAGCGGGAAAAAGAATATTGCCTAAAAAATCAATTTTTTTGATGATCCTACAAAACAAATTACTTACCAACGGTAATATGAGAAACAAAGGAATTAATTTATACACGAAAGGTATTGTGTGCGAAAAATAAAAAGAAAAAAAAAAACTCAACACCATCTGCTTCAAGATTGTACTCTTGCCAAGTAAGTTACGAATAGTGTTGGATTTATTATGTGGGTTGACCCGGTTGGCCTACTCGAGTTGGGCCGACCCAGATCCCCAAATTGGTTGGGACGTCCTTACAAAGCTAAGAGAGCAATAGTCGTTTGATTTTCTCCTATAGTTAAGAAGATAGAGTCTTAGTTGGAGTTAAGTCTTCTATAAATAGAAGACTCCTCCCTTTCCCTATGCTTCATACAATTGATCCAACCCTAGAGAATTTCTCTCTCTCTCTCTTCATATGTTCTTCCTCCGTTAGAGATTTGGTTTGCTACAGATTTTCATACTTGAGATCTGGTCAATTGAGTGTGGACACTACTGTGTGTGATTTTAATAAGCACACATACCAATGTGGGACGACATCCGATTCAATAGATCTTCCCTTGCAAATCTGGGTTTGTGTGCATCGATGCACATGATATGGTTCATTTACAACCTCCAAATAGAGTGAAGAATATTGATAAAGCAAGAAATTGGGTCAAATACCTATCAAATTGGGATATTTACAACTTTTCTAGTTTAGCAAAATTTATAAATAGTTTATGGTATTTGTGATTAAATAAAAATAAAACTATATTTCATAATAACTAAGGCAACCCAAAGAAGGTCATGTTTTCAGTAGTGAGACTCCAATTGGAATTTCATGAGGACAACATGTCCAAATCAAATCATAGCAATATGTGCAAAGTGGTATTCCCTAACTCCGGGTTGCTCAAGGTTAATTTCAGTGGAGCAATAGTCCAAGTAGAAAATTGTGGGAAAAATAGCCGGTAATTCGATCGGACAATACCTTTTTCACCTAATTAAATCTGTAAGAAATAAAAATTTTACTCTACTGTTCAGTTGTGGCAGGGTCGAGGCGCGAACCAGGTCGCTCTCTTCAAGACATTTCGCGCCTCTGCAGGGACTTTTCGAAGTAAGCAGAAGTAACACGATGCCTCCAGGATAAAACATCATACCCAAATGTGTTTTTCTGCTTTCTATTCTGCACTAACAGCGAGGAACGAACCCACCAACAATGACAAAAACCCTATGCCCAGCAAGGCAAAACAAAGAAGATGACAATAGTAGAAAAGCAGTAAAAAATGTGAACAGAAAACATAGTGAGAGAGTTGTGATTCGTTCTGTGTATAAACCCAATATTTATAGATAACAAATTAGAATGTTAGAAGCAACTCTTCGTGGAAAGCTGTTACGACTATTGAGGACTTCATGAAACATGTGAAGACTAAGTCTCAATGTTGTTGCCAACGGTCAGATAAAGTCAAACAAAAATAGTCAAAATAAATTAGTCTGGGTTTGTCCAAAATGATAGAACCACACGCGTGCCGACCGACGACGCGCGTGTGTGTGTGCACATGCGCAGGACGCGTCGCGCGAACGCGTGCACGTTAAAGTTTTCCCGAGCCATCATCCAAAATCCTCTTGGACCGGCCTTGGCTCTTCACTTGGCCTCACAGGTGCAATCCCTCCTTGTTCCCCTTCATAAGATCATAATGTTCATGGAATGAGAAGGTATATGTACCACTCTCCCAAACTCTCAAGTTTCCAATGTGGGACAACGAAACACACAAAGCTTAAAACTAAAAAGACCAAGCTTCAACTTTTGTAAACAACAAAAAAAGATTTTATTTAAATAAACCAACAATCCTCCACTTATTTTAATGAAAAAAAGAAGAAGATAAAACAGTAAAAAACAATGCTGGGCAAAGACTGAATAGTATTCATAATGAAGGTGCCAGTGGCTTGAACCTTTATTTAGTGTTTTAGTAATTTTTGTACTAGAGTCAAAGTGAACAAGTCTTGAACTAGGACTACTTGAGGGGACATAAAACTATGTCACACACATAATATTCAAAGTTTCTACATACGAGTTCAATAGCTAGCACATTACCGCCTTATGCTTAATCCCAGATTCTTGAGTGTTCTAGAGAATTAGCCAAATTCTCATAGGAAGCGGCCCCACTTCGACATTTAAATAGGTGAGTCTATCAAGGATGCTCTTGTAACTACTACATCCCACTCAATAAAGATATAGATCTCATGAAGAGAATGAATCTCATCCTTGTAGACGTAATAAGATTATTATGCACTTTACATCATAGGGGTGGACTGTGAATGTAAACTCCAAACAGTGCATTTCACAAGTCAAATCCCTAAATGATTTGTTATTCCAGTTGAACATAGTTCTTGAGATCTCTAGTCCCTAGGTTGGGTATCCCCATAGGTGAGTTATTTCTCTATGAACTTAAGTCCCATCCCCCTCGATGTATTCCAGATCTTTTCTCTAACTAGAGGTTTGGTCAATGGATCTGCGATATTATCTCCCTCGATCTAACAATATCAACATTTTTTGGTACCATTGTTGATATATGCTCTCACAGTCTTGTGCTTTCTTCTCACAAATCTGGATTTCTCATTGTAATATTTATTATGCACTCTGCCTATAGCAGCAGTGTTATCACAATGTATCAAGACAGATGGTATCGTATCATCCCATACAGGAATCTCAAATATTAGGTCACGTTACCATTTTGCTTCTTCACTGACTGAAGCTAAAGTTATAAGTTCAGCTTCCATGGTGGATTTTGCAATAATCTGTTGTTTATCCGACTTCCAAGATACAACTCTACGACCCAACATAAATACAGAATCAGTGGTAGACATGGAATCACCAGAGAGTGTATTCCAATCAGCATCGTTGAATCCTTAAAGGACATCGGGATACTTATTATAGTGAATACTATAATATATAGTTTTCTTTAGATATTTCATTACCCTGTTTACTGCGTCTCAGTGTACAGAATTGGGTCTACTAGTAAATATGCCTAGTACTCCTACAACATAGGCTATGTTAGGTCTAGTACAATCTGTGGCATACCGCAGACAACCAACTATACTCGCATTTTCTTTCTGATTAAATGCATCAGAATTTGAATCAGAAGGCTAGGGTCAAAAGGTGTGCAGACAAGTTAACAATTATAATAATTATATTTCTTAAGAATTTTCTCAATATAATGAGACTAATCTAGGATTATACCATTATCAGTTATAATAATTTTTATTCAAGTATTACACTTGCGTCATCTAGATCTTTCATACCGAAATTACTACTATGTAGTATTTTAGTCTCATTTATTACTTTTAGATTAGAACCAAATATTAATAGTTCATCTACATATAGACACATGATCACATGGAGTTCATTAAATAATTTATGATAAATACATTTATCACTGTTATTAGTTTTACATCCATTATCAATTACAAATTTATCAAATTTATCATGACATCGTTTAGGTGCTCGTTCTAAACCATATAAAGATTTTAGTAGCTTACATATTTTATGTTCACCACCAGACGCTACAAAACCATCAAGTTGATCCATATAAATTTCTTCTTCCAGGTCACCGTTTAAGAAGGCTGTTTTTACATCCATTTGATGTATAGTTAAATTTTTAATTGCTGCCATAGCAATAATTACTCAAATAGAAGTAATTCTAGTGACAGAGAAATATGTGTCAAAGAAATCAATGTTTTCTTTTTGTCTAAAATCTTTAGCAACTAATCTAGCCTTATATTAATCTATAGTTCCATCTGGTTTTAATTTTCTCTTAAAAACCCATTTCAAAACCTATAGGTTTACATCCAAGACGTAACTCTACCAATTTATAAGTTTGATTGGAAATTAAAGAATCCATTTCATCATTAATGGCTTCTTTCAAAAAGTCCGAGTTTGAAGAGGAGAAAGACCCTTCCAAGGAAGTTGGATCCCCCTGAATATTGTAAGCATAATATTCGGTTCCAAAATCATTTTCAACTCTCGTCACTTTGCTTCTCCTAGGTTGAATTTCTAAGTCTTCTTGACTTGCCGCTATAGGTGCAGATGTAGGTGCAGATGTACTGGGTTCACTAGAAACTAAACCCCCGCTATTTCTAGATTTATATGGAAATTTGTTTTCAAAGAATTCAGCATATTTGGATTCGAGTATAACGTTATTTTTCAGATCTAGAAATCTGTAGGCATGACTAGTTAGAGCATAACCCATAAAGGCAAACTTAGAAGCTCTAACTCCCAATTTAGGTCTTTTGGGATTAGGTAGCCTTACATAGGCTAAGCAAAACCAAAGCCTAAAATACCTTTAATTAGGCTTCCTATTCTTCCATAATTCAAAAGGTGTAACATGAGTTTCTTTATCAGGAACTCTATTTAATACATAATACGCAATTAATATAACCTCTACCCATAAATAGGAAGGTGCCCCTAAACTAGTCAAAATTGAATTCATGAGTTATACTATGACTCAATTTTTACGTTCAGCAACTCCATTGGAAGATAAAGAATAAGGAGCAGTCACCTCATGAATAATTCCTAAAGATTGAATGCAGAGATCCAAACCAAATGTTCCATATTCTCTACCTCAATGACTCCCAAGTCTCTTAACTTTCCTATCAAATTGATTTTCAATTTATTTCACATAAGTCTAAAAAGTCTTAAAGGCATCACTTTTATTTTCCAGTAAATAAACATAGGTGTATTTAAAGAAGGCGTCTATAAAAGTTATAAAATAACTTTTTCCTCCTCGAGTTAATATACCTTCTAATTCACATATATCTGAGTGAATTAATTCTAATAATTTTGTTTCTCTATTTACTGATTTAAATGGTTTTCTGGTTGTTTAAGTCATGTTACATGATTCACATTTCTCAAAACTTTCATTGCTTAATTTAGGAATCAATTATAAACAACTCTATTAACATATTTACTATTTATATGACAAAGATGAGCATGCCAGACATTCCCACAACAAATGATGTGAGCTGAACTAGAATATGCTTTGTTGATAATTTCAACATTTAACTTAATCATGCCGTCACAGGCATACCCCTTCCCCACAAAAATCTCATTCTTAACTATTACAAACTGGTCAGATTATATGGTCTGTCTAAAACCAGTCTTATTAAGGAGAAAACCAGAAACTAAATTCTTCCTAATATCAGGAGTATGAAGAACATCCTTCAGCAGCACCGTGCGGCCAGATGTGCATGGTAGCTCTACGTCACCCACTCCCACGACCTTAGAAGTGTGAGAATCTTCAAGTAGAACCTTCTTATCATTCTCTTCATGGGAGTATGATTTAAACCAGCTTTGATCATGGCAGACGTGCTCAGAAGCACCAATATCTGCCCACCACCCATCAGTTCCTCCGAGTATATTTACCTTGACAATCATAGCAACAAATGCTTCTTCAGTCATGTTTTCTGGTCTAACAGGTGAATGTTTTCGGGATCTGCAGACCTTGGTCGTATTCCTAGATTTGTCACATACAAAACAGTAGAACACTGTAGTATTAGCATTTGGATTATGCTTGACTGGGGGTCCTTTGTAGTTCTTCTTGGGATTTGGGTTTCCACGGTTCCGAGCGAGAAAGGGTATGTTCTTCATTATCTTCCTTTTTGGTTTCAACTGGTCCTTTGGTTTGTAACCACTCGTACTCACAGAGTGAACCTTGCTTGAAAGTTCATAGTGCAATTCATCCCTCTTGTCTTGAATATTAGCTTCTTATTCTATACACAGACGGGTAATAAGGCTTTCTAGGGAGAATTCTTTGGTTTTGTTTTTAAGGGAGTTCTTGAGTACTGTATAAGGAGGAAGCTTATTGATTACCACAACCACTTGAAACTACTCACCAATTAGCTTTCTTTCAAGAAGAATATCATGCACTATAAGTTATAGGCCATGAGTTTGGGTCACTACAGATTTTTCTTCAACCATTTCGAATTTAAAGTATCTGCTAACAACATACTTTTTAATTTTGGCTTCTTGTGTGTCATATTTTTTCTATAGGGCAATCCATAAGTCTCTTGCAGTAAGGAAGGTTTGTTCGTAGTAATCATATAGGTCATCAAACAAGCAATTCAAAATGAAATTCCTACACATAAAATCTTCCTTTTCCACTTCTACAAAATACCAGATTATGTATCAGCCTCACCATTCTCAATAGTTGAATTCCTAGGGTCTTCTTCATTGAGTATGTTTGCTACTTTCATAAGGGTCAAGTAAAACATCATTTTTTGTCTCCATCTTTTGAAATGAGAACCACCAAATCGGAAAGGTTTGTTCTAGTCACTAGGTCCAGTAATGGGTACAACAAAAGGATTCTCCATGAATCTGAGAAACGTCTTAAAATTGTTGGAAAAATATCAAGTAATTCAACCGCATAATAACGTTTTCACCCAATTAAATCTGTAAGAAAGAAATAATTTTACTGTATTGTTCAGTTGTGGCAGGATTGAGGCGTGGAATAGGTTGCTCTCTTTAAGACGTTTTGTGCCTTTGCAGAGACTTTCCAAAGCAGGTAAAAGTCATATGACGCCCCCAAGATACAACAGCCCACTCAACTGTGTTTTACTCTTTCTACTATGCATTAACATAGAGGAAGACAATGGCAAAAATCCTTTGCCCAGTAAGGCAAAACAAAGCAGTCGAAAATAGCAGAAAAGCAGTAAAAAACAAGTGCAAAAAACAGAGTGAAAGAATTGTGATTCGTTCTATGTAGGAACCTAGTATTTATAGATAAAAAAATCAGAACATTAGAAGCGACTCTTCGTGGAAAGCTGTCACAAACCAAACCAGAAAATCCCAATTATGAGATTTCAAGCTTAATTCATAAGTTTCACCCTATGTTGCTATGGGAGTGGATAACAATGGTCAAAACATAAGCGGAAGTAATTAACAGTTCTAGTAAGATATTGTAACAACCCGAATTAAACATAAAATATCAATTGAAAAACTTAAGGGCAAAATAGTAATTTGGAAAACTTTAGCTTAATTTCACCAATTAATTGGATTAGGGACACTTAAATGAATGCTAATCACACAAGATGCTATAGACCCCTTAGAACATTAAAAATTGATTAGGTCAGCCAAAATTAAATTAAGATGCAAAATAAGTCAAATAACCCAAGTTAATAATTAATAAGTAATATAATGCTCCATACAGAGTTAATTAGTAAATAAAATATTTTCTGATTTAATTCTCTGCAATAGTTCTTGATCTGTTATTTAAGTATGTGTATGTTTTAAATACTTGTTATGTCAATTTCCTTGTTTTGATCGTCGATCAGATTGGAGCCAACCATGCGATCTTGTTTGTGATGACTGTCGTCCTGGTGCTTTATATGGTAGTGATCCTTTAGGTGTTTGAGCTAATGGTAAGATTGTAATATGAATGAATAGATATATGTGTATGGTTAGGATTGTAGCTTTCATGGTTGTGTGGCTTAGATCTAAGTTAGTGCGTTGCTTGTTTTTATTGGGTTAGTTTGGTTTGAAAGGCTAGGGTTAAAGTAGGTGAAGTTGGAGGGTTAGGATGAAACTGTGAGATGGAGGGTTGAGATTTAAGTTGTTGTAGTTGTGTGGCTTGGATTTGAGTGGGTAGGTTTCAAGGGGTAAG
>JAUPMG010000014.1:18532860-18556343 GCA_031762675.1 Pachysandra terminalis
TATATATATTGTTGGTAAAATAGGAAATGAATTCTGGAGATAATACCTTTTTTCGCCCAATTAATCTGAATGAAGAAAGCAAATTACTATTCAGTTGTGGCAGGGATGAGGTGCGAACCAAGTCGCTCTCGTTAAGACGTTTTGTGCCTCTGCAAGGATTTTACAAAGCAGGCAGATGGTAGCACGACGCCCCTAGGATACAACAGCCTAGCCAACGTATTGTGTTTCTTTTATGTTCTGCAATAACAGATAAGGAACGAACCCATCACGATTGCAGACACCCTTTACCCAACAAGGCAAATACAAAACAATCGAGAACAGTAGAGTAGAAAATACAAAGAGCAAAAATTGCAGAAATCAGAGAGAGCATTGGGTTATTCGTTCTATGAAGAAACCCAATCTAAATAGATGAAAAATCTGAACGTTGGAAGTGACCGTTCGTGGATAGCTACCACGAAGATTAAGGACTTCGTGAACGAGTGGAAGACTTAGTCTCAAAGTTGGTGCCGACGGTCAAATAAAAACAGTCAAATAAAACTAGTCTAGGTTTGTCCAAAAAGATAGAACCACGCACGTCCGATCCGAATCGAGCCGGCCAATTGCGCGCGCGTGTGTGTGCGCACGTTAAGGTTTTCTAGAGCCACTGTCCGAAATCCTCTTGGACCAGCCTTGGCTCCTCGATAGGCCTCATGTGCGCGAGTCTTCCTTGTTCCCCTTCACAAGCTCATAAGGCTCATGGGAGAAGAGGGTGTATATACCATCCCTCAAACTAGTAAGTTTTCAATATGGGATAAGGTTCCACACACAAAGCACAAACACTAAAGTGACCAAGCATCAACTTTTGTAAACAACACATACGAGGGGTTTTATTTAAAATAAACCAACAATCCCCCACTTATTTTAATAAAGACAAAACAGATAAAACAATACAGAAAATGTTGGGCAAAGACTGTATATTATGCATAGTGAGGTGCCAATGGTTTGAAACTTCATTTAGTGTTTTAGTAATTCTTGTACTAGAGTTGAAGTGAGCATGCCTTGTACTACGACTACTTGAGGGCACATAGAACTACGTCATACACATAATATTCAAAGTGTCTACTTATGAGTTCAATAGGCTGCTCATTACAACCATTTGCTTAATCCTAGATTCTCGAGTGTTCTAGAGAATTAGCCCAATTCTCATAAGAAGCGGCCTCAATTCCACACTCAAATAGGTGAATCTATTAAGGATGCTACTGTAACTATTACATCTCACTCAAAAGAGCTATAGATCTCATTAAGAGAATAAATCTCATACTTATATGCGTTATAAGATTATTATGCACTTTACATCATAGGGATGGACTGTGAGTATAAACTCCAAACAATGGATTTCACAAATCAAATCACTCTATGATTCGTTCTTCCCTTTGAATCTAGTTTTTGGGATCTTCAATCCCTAGGTTGGGTATCTTCATAGGTGATTTATTTCTCTATGGGCTTAAGTCCCATCCTCCTCGATGTATTTCAAATCTTCTCTCTAGCTAGAGGTTTAGTCATTGGATCTGCAATGTTATCGTCCAATCTAACAAAATCAACATTTATGGTACCATTGTTGATATATGCTCTCACAGTACTGTGTTTTCTTCTAACAGATCTTGATTTCCCATTATAATATTTATTATGCACTCTGCCTATAGCAGCAGTGCAATCACAATGTATCAAGATAGGTGGTACTGAATCATCCCATACGGAAATCTCAGACACGAGAACACGTAACCATCTTACTTCTTCATTGGTTGAGGCTAAAGCTATAACTTCAGCCTCCATGGTGGACTTTGCAATAATCTGTTATTTCTTGATCTTCCAAGATACAACTCCACCACCCAAAATAAACACATAACCAGTGCTAGAGATGGAATCACCAGAAAGCGTATTCCAATCAGTATCGTTAATCCCTGAAGGACAGCGGGACAGCGGGATACTTATTATAATGAATACCATAATACATAGTTTTCTTATGATATTTCATTATCCTGTTTACAACATTCTTGTGTTCAGAGTTGGGTCTACTAGTAAATTTGCCTTGATACTTCTACAACATAGGCAATGTTAAGTCTAGTACAATCAGTGGCATACCGTAGACTACCATTATACTAGCATATTCTTTCTAATTTAATGCATTAGAATCTTTATCAGAAAGAAATAAATGAATGCTAGGGTCAAAAGGAATGCAAATAGGTTTACAATCATAAAATTTATATTTCTTAAGAATTTTCTCAATATAATGAGATTGATCTAGGAATATACCATTATCATTTCTAGAAATTTTGATTCCAAGTATAACCCTTGCTTCACCTAGATCTTTCATATCAAAATTGCTACTAAGTAGCATTTTAGTCTCATTTATAACTTTTAGATTAGAATCAAATATTAATAGATCATCAACATAAAAACACATGATCACGTGGATTCCATTTCATAATTTATGATAAATACATTTATCACTATCATTAGTTCTAAATCCATTATCAATTACAAATTTATCAAATTTATCATGCCACTGTTTAGGTGCTTGTTTTAAACCATATAAAGATTTCATAAGTTTACATACTTTATGTTCATCACCAGAAGCTACAAAACCATCAGGTTGATCCATATAAATTTCTTCTTCCAGGTCACCATTCAAGAAGGCAGTTTTTACATCCATTAAATGAATTATTAAATTCTTAATTACTGCTATAGCAATAAGTACTCTAATAGATGTAATTCTAGTGACAGGGGAATAAGTGTTAAAGAAATCAATATTTTCTTTTTGTCTAAAACCTTTAGTAACTAATCTAGCTTTGTATTTATCTACAGTTCCGTCTGGTTTTAGTTTTCTCTTAAGAACCCATTTACAACCTATCGGTTTACAGCCAGGAGAGAACACTACCAATTTCCAAGTCTGATTGGAAATTAAAGAATCTATTTCATCATTAATGGCTTCTTTCCAAAAGTCAGAGTCTGGAGAGGAAAATGCCTCTTCCAAGGAAGTTGGATCCCCCTGAATATTGTAAGCATAATATTTGGGTACAAAATCTTTTTCAATTCTCGCCCTTTTGCTTATCTTAGGTTGTACTTCTAAGTCATCTTGACTTCTACTATAGGTGCAAATGTAATAGGGTCACTAAAAACTAAACCCCCACTATTTCTAGATTTATAAGGAAATTTATCTTCAAAGAATTCAACATCTTTGGATTCAATTATAACATTATTTTTCAGATTTGGAAACCTGTAGGCATTACTAGTTAGAGCGTAACCTATAAAGGCGCACTCAGAAGCTCTAACACCTAATTTAGGTCTTTTGGGATCAGGTAGTCTTAAATAGGCTAAGCAACCCTAGACCCTAAAATAATTTAAATTAGGCTTCCAATTCTTCCATAATTCAAAAGGTGTAATATGAGTTTCTTTATGAGGAACTCGATTTAATACATAACAGACAGTTAATATAGCCTCTCCCAATAAGTAAGAAGGTGCCCCTAAACTAATCAATGTTGCATTAGTGAGTTCTACTAGGACTCTATTCTTTCGCTCAACAACTCCATTAGATGATGGAGAATAAGGAGCAATCACCTCATGAAGAATTCCTAAGGATTGAATATAGAGATCAAATCCAAGTGATTCATATTATCTACCTTTATCACTCCTTACCCTCTTAACTTTTCTATCAAATTGATTTTCAATTTCTTTTACATAAGTTTTAAAAGTTTCAAAGGCATCACTTTTATATTTCAGTAAATATAGGGAAGTGTATTTAGAGAAATCATCTATAAAAGTTATAAAATATCTTTTGCTCCCCGGCTTAAAATACCTTCTAGTTCATAAATATCTGAGTGAACTAATTCTAATAATTTTGTTTCTCTATTTATTGATTTAAATGGTTTTCTGGTTATTTTAGCCATGCTACATGATTCACATTTTTCAAAATCATTACTTGATTTAGGAATCAATTCTAAATTACTTATGTTCTTAACATATTTACCATTTATATGACAAAGACAAGCATGCTGGAAATTAACACAAAAAACAATATACGTAGAACTAGAAGATGCGTTATTAATATTTTCAACATTCAATTTAAATGTCTGGCATACCTTTTCCTCACAAAAATCATATTCTTAGCTATTACATACTGGTTAGATTCTATGGTCTGTTTAAAACCAGCCTTATTGAGGAGAAAACCAGAAACTAAATTCTTCGTAATTTCAGGAGTATGAAGAACATCCTTCAGCAGCATCGTGCTACCAAATGTGAATGACAGCTCAATGTCACCCGTTCCCACCACCTTATAAGTGTGAGAATCTCCAAGTAGAACCTTCTTATCATTCTTTGTAGGAGAGTATGATTTGAACCAACTTCGATCATGACAGATATGCTTAGAAGCACTTGTATCTGCCCACCACCATCAATTCCTTCAAGTACATTGACCTCGGTAATCATAGCCACAAATGCTTCTTCAGTCACGTTTGCCTGTCCAACAGGTGCACTTGTTCGGGATCTGCCGACCTTGGCAGTATGCCCAGGTTTGCCACACACAAAACAGTAGAACACTATAGTATTAGCATTTCATTCTACCTGAAGGGGGGTAGTTCTTCTTAGGATATGGGTTTCCATGGTTCTAATTCTGGTAAGGTCTGTTCTTCATGTTCTTCCTCTTTGGTTCCAATTTGTCCTTGGGTTTCTGACTATTGAACTCACAAAATGAACCTTGCTAGAAGAGTCAAAGTTCAACTCATCCCTTTTGTCTTGCATTCTAGCTTCTTTTTCCTCTATACGCAGACGAGTAATGAGGCTTTCTAGTGAGAATTCCTTAGTCTTGTGCCTAAGGGAGTTCTTAAATTCTTTGTAAGGATGATTACAATAGCCACTTGGAACTGTTCATTGATTTGCATTCCTTCAGAAATAATTTCATGCCCAATCAATTGTAGGTCATGGGTTTGGGTATAAAGATTTTGCATCAACCAACTGGAACTTGATGTATATGCTAACAATATACTTTCGTTCCGGCCTCTTCTATGTTGTACTTTTTCTGTAAGGCAATCCAAAGGTCTTTAGCTGTGGGGAAGGTTTGTCCACAATAATCATAAAGATCATCAGATAAGCAGTTCAGGATATAATTCTGACACATAAAATCGTCTTTTTCCCATTTCTGCACAATATCAGATTGTGCATTATTCCCCTCATTCTTAGTAGTTTTATTCCTAGGGTCTTCTTCATTGAGAATATTGGCTACTTTCATAAGGGTTAAGTAAAACAACATTTTCTAGTAATGGGTACAATAGAGGGATTCTCCATGAATCACAGCAAACGTCTTAAAATTGTTGGTAAAATAGGAAATAAATCCGGGTAGATAATTCCTTTTTTGCCCAATTAATCTGAATGAAGAAAACAAATTATTGTTCAGTTGTAGCAAGGATGAGGCGCGGACCAAGTCGCTCTCTTTAAGACGTTTCGCGCCTCTGCAAGGATTTTCCAAAGCAGACAGATGGTAGCATTGTTGTTATGTGGAGACTGATGCTACTGGGGCAACCGAGAAGTACTGATGATCCGCTAGCACTGAAACCGGTTGAGCTTGGTGCTAAGCTTGCGGGGGTTGCAGGGGGCAACGCCCTCTTCCCGAAGTGGGGGAGGGGGGGGGTGCGGGTGAGTAGCCCCCCGCCTGAATTTTTTGGGGGACTAGGGGTATAATAATAGTAAGTTCACTTCTGTTATGTTTAGCCTTAATTTCAGGGTATTTATTCATACTTTCGTGGCTGCTCTTTGTAACACATTATTCTGAGATTGGAGAATAGTAGAACTGGGTGTGCATCCGTGGACGTAGGCACAATTTTCCGAACCACGTAAATTTTTGTCATGTGCTTGATTTCTTCTTCATCGTTTTATCTTTCTTTCTTAACAAGCACGATGCTCCTAGGATACAACACTACAGCCAACGTACTGTGTTTCCTTTCTTTTCTGCACTAACAGAGAAGGAATGAACCCACCATGATTGCACACCCTTTGCCCAGCAAGGCAAATACAGAACAAATCGAGAACAATAAAGTAGAAAATACAGGGAGCTGAAATTTCAGAAATCAGAGAGAGCGTTGTGTTATTCGTTTTGTGAAGAAACCCAATATAAATAGATGAAAAATCCAGACGTTCGAAGTGGCCGTTCATGGATAGCTACCACGAACATTGAGGACTTCGTGGACGAGTGGAGGACTTAGGCTCAAAGCTTGTTGCCAACGGTCAAATAAAATTAGTTTGGGTTTGTCCAAAAAGATAGAACAATGTGCGTCCGATCCAAGCCGACCGCGCGTGTGCGTGCCCACGCGATGCGGGCTCGCACACGTTAAGGTTTTCCGGAGCCGCTGTCCAAAATCCTCTTGGACTAGCCTTGGCTCCTCAATAGGCCTCATGTGCATGAGCCTTCCTTGTTCCCCTTCACAAGCTCATAAGGATCATGAGAGGAGAGGGTATATATACCACTCCCTTAAACTAGTAAGTTTCCAATGTGGGACAAGGTTCCACATACAAAGCACAAACACTAAAGTGACCAAGCATCAACTTATGTAAACAACACATATGGGGGTTTTTATTTAAAATAAACCAACAAATATTATGTATCATAAACATATGTAAAATATAAGATATCATATACCATAGACTATAATTTGGTTTTATTCAAATTTCTTTGGTTTGATTTAGAGGTATATAGTTGAGTTCAGGTTTCGGTTACAAGCTTTATAATTTCATACCAAAACCGAGGTAGATGTCTAGAAATCTAATCTAATTGAACCAATTAAAGCTGGTTTGGGTCTATCCGTTTTTGGGTTTAACCAACCCAAGTGACACCCCTAGTTGGAATAGGTTGAACTGGTCGGGAAAACCGTAGCTTGTTGGAATATGGCATTTTGTTTTGTTTTTTTTTTTTTGTTGTCTAATTGTAATCAGTAATCACTTTCTTGTTAAATATTTTATTTTATATATTTGATTTTTAAAATAAGAAAAAGTTAAATGAACAGTATTAAAATATATTAAACTCCTGAAATATTAGTTAAAACCAGTGTTCAAAAACTTGTTGATATCTCAGAAAACTGAGTTATCTGGGTTGATCAGATTCCTGGTGGACTCTATCTATTGACTCGGTTTTGCACAACTTCGTTTTGACTCAACAACTGGAGAATAGGCCAATTCACTTGAAAATTAGATAAGATTGCCCCTTATTTGAAGACATACTACCTGATTTGTCTTGGGGAATTTATAAATTTATAATGCAAATTGACTAGATGATGACTCAGGCTGAGTTACCAAGTAATTTGTATTGGCAGACTTTCCAGGTACGTAAATCCAGGTTTTTAAACACTGGCTACCACTACTATTTTAGCAGAATTTTTTTAGATCCATAGTATAACATGGCATCCCAACTATGGATAAGGCATATGATGATGATGATGATGATGAGTATAACATGGCATGACCTTGAAAACTATGATGACTGAGCTGCTATAAGCTAAAAAGGGTATTCGACAAAAAAATGCAAGCTTATAGTAAGGGATACAAATAGAAAAAGATCAGTAAAACATGATTATAGACAATGTTATGTAACTTATTTTTCTTATGATCAAATATCCTCTTTCATAACTTGAGTTCTGCTTTTGCTATAATTTCTGAACACATTATTTTCTTACTAGTATTGTTTGCTTCATGTTTTTATAAATCTGAACAAACAGGAGGCTTTGGAAGTTACCTCTTTGGAATGGGTGATCTTGTCGCTAAACAGTCCACAGAACTTAATAATGCCCAGAATATCAAGAACCCGGCATTGGGATGGATGATTGGATTTCTCTTTGTTGTTAGTTTTCTTGGCCTCTTCTCTGTGGTTCCACTCCGAAAGGTAAATTCAAAAAATTTATCAACTCAACAACATAGCATGGTTAAGTATACTGTACTACTATCATCCATGAAAATGCAGATATTCAAGAGTATATTTCTTCTCGAAGTAATATGTGCTTAGTTATCTTCTTTAAAAGATAGTTGCTGCTGTCAATTAGTTAAAGTTAAGAGTCCAGAATTAATGTCCAAATGTATACTGAATCAAATCTAGTCCCACACAGTCCAGTCAAAAATAAACAATGGAACTCAACTAACCTGCCCGCAGTTGTCCTTCATCTTATCATGCTATCTTTTCACCTAGAGATGGTAATATTGAGCCAACCTGTTAACCCGCCCGCACTTGGACAGATTTGGGTCAAGGTTTTAATAAACTGGGCAGTTGATGGTTAACACGTTTCCAACTCGTAAATAAGCAGGTCAATTTTGGGTTGTGCTGCTCAACCAATTGGGTTGTCCTGCTCAACCAATTGGGTTGTTTTACCCAATTTATATATGTAAGTACTAAAAAAATATGTTTTAAATATTATTTGTTATGAGAATACACAAATACATATAAAAATATGTATTTATTATATTAAAGGGGAGATTAAACAGGTTCAGTCGGGCTGGGTTGTGGTTAATATTTCTGAACCTGTTCAGTAAATAGGTGGGTTTGGACCCAATCTGTTGCACTTTCATCCCCATTAAACCTATTAATCTGCCCCTGCCTTGTTCCCCTTCTACTTAATAACCAAGGCCAACCCCTCACAGACTTTGACCATTGCCAGGGAAACCTATTTGCTCAATATTATGATTGGGTCTTTGGTTATTGACATATTTATAGAAGAAAGACGACATTATAATTCCAAACATAACATTGATTCATCATTCATAACTTCTTGTCTATATGAAGTTTTAGTAGCAGCAGAGTATACAATGAAACCAAATAGTCTCTCATCATTATTTCATGAGATCACTTTTTTTTTTTTCATATTTTCATTTTTTTTTCCAGATCATGGTCATAGATTTTAAGCTGATCTATCCAAGTGGCACTGCCACAGCTCACCTTATAAACAGCTTCCACACCCCTGAGGGAGCAAAGCTAGCAAAGTAAGACAACGTCTCTCACAAAGTTGTTGCCTTTCTTCTTTGATTTTATTAACTAAACAGTTGATATTCTCCTTGTTTCTTTTTTTTTCTATTATTCCAGGAAACAAGTGAGAGCTTTGGGCAAGTTCTTCTCCTTCAGCTTCTTATGGGGTTTCTTCCAGTGGTTCTTTACTGCTGGGGATGATTGTGGATTCGCAAGCTTCCCCACATTTGGCCTGAAAGCCTATGAGAACAGGTACATGATCGAGAATTCATTAACCTAATAAACTTTATATTATAATCTATCATGGATTACAATGATATAGAAAACAAACAATAATATTAGATTGAAAAGCTTACCTATCTTGAGGTGTGCTCTCCATTGATATCCCCTTCTACATAACATGACAATGCCAAGAAGGTTCCTAGGTGCTTTGGTTTTCAACTTTCTCTTCTCAATGGTTTGATGAAAAACTTCTTTAGGGTTACGGAGAGTGAGAGTTGGGACCAAGTTCTATCTATTTATAAGCATTTGACATCCCAACCCATCAAGGATTCTGGGTCCCTGTAGATACTGTTTGTGCTTTCCAATATGAACTTGGGTGCTCCAAGTCTAACAGTATTCACCCCATTCTTTTTAGACTTAGCCCCTTATGCTCTAATGGATTCAGGTAGAACCAATCCAAATTTTAAGTAAATTGAGACAACGTGGCCGTTGTCAGATCACTAAAATTCCAATAATACAAATGCATAACCATCTTTCTCTACAACTTAAATCTAATACTTTCTAATACTCCAAAGCAATTTAGAGATAAAGAACATTCTACCTCTTTTTTGCACTTCATTGATATTCAGAAATATGAATAACAAATGAAAATTAATGAAATCTACATTAGATTGCCATTTGTAAGAGCATTCCAAAAATATTTGAGTTCCATCACGGAAGATGGATCTATATAACAAATTTATTGGTTTCAAAAAATGCCATATAAAATGCATGCCTTAGGTGGATGGCATTTTCCATTTTGGTGGATTAAGCTTGACCTTCATTAACTAGGAAGTTGTAATGTCTATTAATGATACCACTAGTATGTATTTCTTTAGTATTATGAATTCTGATCTCCTTTATGCTTTGTCTAAAACAGGTTTTACTTTGATTTTTCGGCTACTTATGTTGGGGTTGGAATGATCTGTCCACACCTTATAAACATATCTTTGCTAGTTGGAGCAGTTCTCTCTTGGGGTGTTATGTGGCCTCTCATAGACAAGAGAAAGGGTGATTGGTTCTCTGCAGACCTTAAACCAACCAGTCTCCATGGCCTTCAAGGTTACAAGGTACTGTAGTTTTCCTTTAGTAAACCTTGATTGATCAATCCAAACTTCTAGGTTACTGTTCGATATCAACATGGCTCACCTATGTCCAAAATTACAATGCTTTAGCATTTGAAATCATCTCTTTGTGATGTGCATTGCAATCATATTTGAGGTCTCTCCATTTAAGGGTTCAGCCAAGGAAATCCCTTATCTCATCTGAACTTAATCAGATGATTTCATGCAACATATCATCTAGCACTTATCGCAGTGATGGGAATCTACATTTTGGAAACCTTTCTTTCTTCATTAATGCCTTACCTTATCCTTGACAATAGGTATTCATTGCCATCGCCATGATCTTAGGTGACGGTCTCTACAACTTCGGTAAGGTCCTGAGCCGAACTCTCACAGGCTTGTTTCACCAACTCCACAACAAAAAGTCTGGCGTTCTCCCTGTGGCTGGACGCCAATCTCCAGAGTTTTCCTCTCTCTCTTATGATGACCAGCGTCGCACCCAACTCTTCCTCAAAGACCAAATCCCGCAATGGGTTGCCATTGGTGGTTATGTTGCCATTGCTGTTATCTCCATCGCCACGCTTCCTCACATCTTCCCTCAGCTCAAGTGGTACTATATCTTGGTCATCTACATCTTTGCGCCGACCCTAGCTTTCTGCAATGCTTATGGATGTGGGCTCACTGATTGGTCCCTTGCTTCAACCTATGGCAAGCTTGCCATCTTTACTATTGGAGCATGGGCTGGGGCATCAAACGGTGGGGTACTTGCAGGTCTTGCCGCATGTGGAGTCATGATGAACATTGTATCCACAGCTTCTGACCTCATGCAGGACTTCAAAACTGGCTACCTTACACTTGCTTCACCTCGTTCCATGTTTGTAAGCCAAGTGATAGGGACTGCAATGGGTTGTGTGATCTCCCCTTGTGTCTTCTGGCTCTTCTACAAGGCCTTCCATGACCTTGGGATTCCTGGGACAGAATATCCTGCCCCAAATGCTCTAATCTACCGCAACATGGCAATATTGGGAGTTGAGGGGTTCTCAGCCCTACCTAAGAATTGCCTCATGCTTTGCTATGTGTTTTTTGGAGCAGCCATTCTAATTAACGGTATCAGAGATGCTGTAGGGAAGAAGTATGCGAGGTTTATTCCACTTCCAATGGCAATGGCAATACCATTCTATCTTGGATCCTACTTTGCCATTGATATGTGTGTGGGGAGTCTGATACTATTTGTGTGGCAGAAGGTTAACAAGGCGAAGGCAGATGCATTTGGTCCTGCAGTAGCTTCTGGTCTGATTTGTGGAGATGGAGTATGGACTTTACCCAGTTCAATTCTAGCTTTGGCTGGAGTGAAGCCACCCATTTGCATGAAGTTTCTGTCTAGGGTAGCCAATGCCAAGGTTGACAATTTCTTAACTTCTTAAGGCTTGCATTTCGGTAGACTGTTTTAGCTTCTGTTGGTTTACTGTATCTATGTAATTGTGAAATTCTCCATGTATTTGCAAAGGGTAAACCATCAATGCATGTTGTATCTTCCACAGCCTAATATAATTGTTTAGTTAGACCGTTTTAGCTTCTGTTGGTTTAGTGTACCTATGTAATTGTGAAATTCTCCATGTATTTGCAAAGGGTAAACCGTCAACTCATGTTGGATCTTCCACTGCCTAATATAATTGATGCAGCAATGTATAGGTCAAATGACTTTGTTCTCTGTCAAATGACTTTGTTCTTTTAAATCATATTTCAATCCAACTGAGGGCACAATGTTGGGAAGGCTAGCACATTAACAAAGTATACAATGCGGAATAAACACTTCTCGTCTATGTGTGAATCAATGGAGAATACTCCCAAATACCAAACTGGATGGAAACTAATAAGAGTGCAAGAAAGTGATCAATAAAAGAAACAATCCAAGCAAGCCTAAGCCCTCAGTGTGCACAGAACTTGAATTTTTCTGGGTTTCTCAACTCAATTGAAAACCTAAATTATTTAATCTAGCATTCATATAATCTAATATACTTAATCATGGGAATCCATAACAGTCTATTACATTTTTTACACATTTATGAATCATATCTACTAACCGACACAAATAAATCATAAATGTGCAATATTCAATCAAATATATGCTAGATTTGATCAAACATGTTTAATGTTCAGAGATTAAATCCATTAAACCAAAGGAAATCCCTCAGTCATGTTTCCACCGAAAGTACACGAGACTTACCTAATTAAGAGTGAAAAATCCTTGGTTGTTGAGCTTCCAACTCTCCAGACTCCCAGCTATTCTTTTTCTTCTTCTTCTTCTCTCTTTTCTCAGAAAAATCACAATAAGATGTGTTTTAGGGTTAGGTTAATGAGACTTAAGAGATCTAACTCTTTAAACTAATCCTAGCCTTTGATTTAGATTCAATACTTTATGAGAAATGATTTCAACCTTTACTTCAATTTTTTAGTGATAATGGTCTGGTGTATGTTCATGCTAGCCATCTCATGTACTTCACTCAATAGGAAAAGATTATCTATAATTTCTTATTAACCCCAAGAGTATTACAGCTTTAACTCTGAAATTCCGATAATTACAAGTTAGTCTTGAATTACTTATTAAAATTTTCAGTTAATTACAATAGATATCGACAAGTATCCGTCGGATATGATGACCAAGCCTCTTACAAAACATAAGCGTGAGCTTTGCAGGGACTCGGTGGGGATGGATGCTACTTGAGCATCATTACTTGGGCACGAGATCTACTAAGTAGGGGGAGCCCTCCTCATGGAGCTAGAGGGGGAGATTGTTGAGTGACTATCCAAACATGTCCTTATCCCTCATGTGACTTGCACATGTCATTTTAAGTTGGGGTTCATTCTAGCCCCATGTGGTGTGCATGTGAGGAGAGACCAAGTGGGACCCACAAGTCATGTGAGTGGGGTGTGTCACTTAAGTCTTTATCTTTGTTGTAGAGACAACTTGGTGAAAAAGTAAGAAAGGATTTTGGGGAAGTTCTTTGAGAGCTTTTTTCAGAGAAGAAGAAAGAGACTTTCCAACTTAGGGTTTCAATGTTGAAGGAGAACAAGATACAAGGGTTTTTGCTCAAGGCCATTGGTGTAAGAGCAAGGTGTTATCTTGGAGGTAACTTAGTTTGTATCTTGTGTTTGTATATCCTCAAGGTTGCTTGAGAAGATCATTGTACCCATTTCCCTCTTCCAAAAGTAGTGGATTTCATTGATAATGCCCCCTGGACGTAGCCCTTTGTGGTGAAACACGTAAATCTTGGTGTGTTGGCATACTTCGCACCCCTTGGCATATTTGGGGCAATCTTTCAGTATTATAGGCCAGTAATGGTCGTGTCTCCTTATTAACCTCTATAGCCCATCCTCTAAATGGCCACGGCTTTACTATTACATGCAGATCTATGGCTGGTATCTTAGTAGCATGCCGTCTAGACTTTTCTATATAATTCCCCGGCCATCACCACGTATCTGTTTGATGCTATTTTTAACTTCTTGTCACTCCTCAAATCAGGAGTTGTTAAGTAATCCAAAAACGGGGTTTGCCAATCGCCAGGCTGTGTTTCAACATGCATGATGTCTAGCGACTCGAGCATCCTTTTGACAGACGGCAGGGATCTGTTTTGGACCGAGATGGTTCTTTCGGTCATCCCTTCTAAGATCCTTAGACCTGACGCTATTTGAGCCATTTCATTGGCTTCCTCATTTTGTTCCCATGGACAGTAAGATAACATCACGTCATCAAGCTCTTCCATCAACTGGCAGGCTACTGCATATAATGGCATAAGCTGCCAACTTAGGCATTTATACTTGCTCCATAGTTGATTAATAACCAACTGTGAATCTCCTATAATAAAAACCTCTTTCGCACCCATGTCCAACAGGATTTCCATTCCTATGATCAGTGCTTCGTATTTGGCCTGATTATTTGTGCAAAGAAACTCTAGTTGAAAGACATATTCTTGCCCATTTCCTCCTGGCGGTATAATAATTATACCTGCCCCAGCTGTCTCCGTCCTTGACCCGTCAAATATTAGGGTCTATGGTAACAATCCCACCATGTTTGACTCATGTATTACATCTGATCCTACAGTAGGATCACCGGATGGATGATGGGTCAGAAAATCAGCTATCATTTGGCCCTTTATCTCTTTTTGAGGGATGTAAATGAAAGTGAATTCTAACAATACTAGAATCTATTTTCCTATCCTCCCTCTCAGATATGGTTTGCTTAACATGTACTTGATCACATCCGTTGGAGCAATTACCAATACCGTGGAGCTACTAGGTAATGTTTTAGTTTGACGACCGTGTAATTCAATGTTAGGCACAAGCTCTCAATGGCTGTGTACCTTTGTTTGACCGGTAACAAGAATCTACTTAGATAATATACTGCATGTTCATGCTTTTGATCGTTTTCTTGTGCCAAAAGGGAATCCAATGGACTTCTCGGCCGCTGATATATAAAGCTTCAGTGGCCTTCCTTTCTTTGGAGGGATCAACACAGGCGGGTTTGTCAAGTACTCTTTTATGGCTTCAAACGCTTGTTGATGTTGTTCCTCCCATCTATATTCTTCTTCTTCCTTTAAGCATAACAAATGAGAGAAGGAAATTAGTTTTTCGGCCGAATTGGATATGAACCTCCTTAAGAAATTAATTTGGCCAAGGAATCTCTGCAATTCCTTTTTATTAGTCGGCAGGCAAGCTTCTGAGATAGCTTTTGCTTTATTCTTGTCTATCTCAATTCCTCTTTGGTGTACCAAAAATCCCAAGAAGTTTCCTGCCGAGACCCCAAATGCACATTTTAGGGGGTTCATCTTCAGTTTGTGTTTACGCATTGTCTCGAATGAGGTTTTTAAGTGTTTGAGGTGTTCAGTTATTTCTGCCGATTTTACAACTATATCATCTATGTAGACCTCCATATTTTTGCCAATCGTGTCATGAAAAATACTGTTCATGGTTCTCTGGTATGTGGCTCCAGCATTTTTCAAACCGAATGGCATTACAACCCAACAATATAAGCCCGTTGCCCCCGGTCCTCGAAATGTATTCTTTTCCATATTTTCGACCGCTATATTAATTTGGTTGTAACCTGAGTGTTCATCCATGAAGGATAATACTTGGTGCCTGACTGCTCCATCTACCAAAAAATCGACCATAGGCATTGGATATTCATCCTTCGGGGTTGCCAAGTTGAGGTTTCTAAAGTCAATGCACACCCTGATGTTGTCATTCTTTTTCATTACAGGTACTACGTCCGAAACCCATTCTGCATAACGGACTGGTAGGATGAAGCTTGCTTTAAGCAGCCTCTCAATTTCTTCTTTTATCTTTTCTGTTACTTCGGCCGTCATCCTTCTAGCCGGCTGTTTATGGGGTTTATAACCGTCTTTCAAAGGTAACCGATGTTCAACAAACTTTCGATCTAAACCTGGTAATTCGTGATAGTTCCAAGAGAAACAGTCTTGGAACTCAACAAGTAATTGTATTAACTAAAATTTATACAGATCTGGAAACAAACTACTTATGTACACTGGCCAATGGTCGGTCACACTACCTAACTCTATTTTTGTCAATGGGTCTTGTACCTCAGCCTTTACGTAGTCAAATTTACCAAGGGCCGCTTCGATATCCTGCATGGACAATCCTTCAGTTGTGTCCCCATCATCTTCCGTGATACATTCGATCGATGTGACCGATACTTCCTCATCTATCTGTTTTTTGTTCATATAAAATTTCAAACGTAACATGGTGGTCTTAACTGTGGCCATCCTCTCTTTCTCCCTTTGTTCATTCATTATGGCACTTCCTCTATTTTGTAATCCCAGCTTGACCGATAGGGAACTATTGCTGTCGGTCTCGCTTTCTCCTGGCATAGTTCATTATCGATCGTTACGAAAATTCCTGTCGGTCGACCATGGCTTCTGTCCTTTGTAAACTTCACTGGACCTATATCTCCTCCGTACAGTAATGCTTCGGCCGAATTAGAATCTACCAGAAAAGGCCGCCCGTCGGCTTTGACAATCTCCCCCTTGCTTTCATTCCAAAAAATCAGGAATTGATAAAGGGAGGATGGTATGCACATATTTGAATGAATTCAATCACGTCCTGGTAACGCGTTGTAACTGGAGGACGATTCTACTACTAAGAAAGCGGTCAAACCTTTCTTCCGCCCAATCTCCAATTCTACTGGCAGCACTCCCTGAGTGGTTGAAGTTCCTCCTGCAAATTTGTGACCGTTATTTCTGTTGGAATTAAGTCAGTTAAAGCCTTCCTTACTTTTTTCATTATTCTATTGGGCAATATGCTTATGGCTGCCCCATTATCAACCAGAACTTTGGTGACAGGAATCCCGTCCATGTTTACATTAATATACAACGACCGTAAATGCTGAGCCATCTTCCAAGATGGCTTTTCAAGAATTACCTTATCTGTCCTGCCGTTAGAGTTGATTATGGGCTGGAAACTCTCACACTTCACTCCTACCTGGCCTTGCGGATTTTGTTCTTGGTAGATGCTGGCCAGCGTGGCCATTGTGGCTCCTTGGCCTAGTTCTTCTTTACTATCTGGCTCGACATATTCTTCCCTTGCCTGAAAAAATGTTGGCAGCATAAAGACCATATTGCAATCCATGGTCATCGGAGGAAGCGATCCAAATTGAATGGTTCGGGTCTCTTCTGTGTTGGTCTTCTCTTCTAGGGAAGTATCACCCGTCAATGGCGATCGTTCCGGAGCATCGATGCCATGGAATTGGGACAGAAGTTGATCCAATAACAGACCGTCGTCTTCTTCCAAGAAAGTAAGCTCTGGAGACATTTCTTTCTTGTCTTGCGCTTCTAACGTTTGCTCCTTTTTTGGTGCTATGGTTTGGGCCGCACCTTTGAAGTTTCTAGCAACCACCATTCATTTCTCCCCTCTCTGCTGGATTGAGATGGCTCTGTTGGTTGCCTGCTCCCTTTGCCAACGCCTTTTTTGGGTCCGAGTCATCTCGTTCTCGAATTGGTTGAATTTTGTGTGGACTACTCTGGTCCACCTATCATTTCTACCTCCTGGGGGTTTAATCATCCTTGGATGAGTGTTATAAAAGAGGTCATCTCCGTTTGGGTACCATTTTTTTGGTGGCCTGTGATAATAATTCGGCCTGTATTGCCAAGGTTGTGGCCGCCATGGTTGGCGATAATCTCTTCCTTCTTGCCTGACTTGTTCTTTCATCTCTTCATGACACCTGTCACAAATGCTACGACCCTGGTGGAAACTGTCCTGAACTTCCACATGATTGGGTGGGAAAACCAATCGGTTGTAGAGACGACGGTCGAGGCTTCTCAATGGTCTTTCTTTGCCGATTCCGTTCGTTCCATCTGATGAGTTGCCCCCTCGCCTCAAATCAACCTTCACGTGAGGGTTTCTGATTGTAGACCCAATCATGTTAACTAGGAAAGTAGTGGGATACGGATCAGTGTCAATTCCCATGACCTCCTTCCCTTTTTCAGGGAACTGAAGCAATCCTCGGTCAATGTTGTCCTCTATCATAAACTGAAAAATGGAACAATTAACAATTGAATGGGTTGGAGACCCATGCCATTTACAATATTCACCCTTTTTAAGTTCATCGGCCAAAGGGACTTTATGCCCCTCAGGTAGCCCGATGAACTTTCCTTTTAGGAGGTGATCAAAGATCTCGTCAGCTTTTGAAATATCAAAGGAGAATTTTCTTCATTTATCTGGGAAATTTCTCTTTCCTTCCATCTGTGTACTGGTCATTTTCTTCTTTAAAGCCGTACAAGTGAAAGGTTTGTTTGATATTACTTCGGCTACGGCTAACTCGTAGTTGGGATTTTGAAAATAAGTCCCAAAGGTAGCCGTTTTTCTTTGATTCTCCTCCTGGAGAATTCGCTCATATTTGGCCACCCGGTTGATAATTCGAACAAGTCTTCGAATTCCATCCCATTAAACTTCTTTCGAAGTTCAGTGTCGAGGCCATTTTGGGCTAATTTCACAAACTTTGTTTCAAGGAGTACAATCCTACATCTATTTCTAACCTTTTTAAACTGCCCTGTGTAGTTATCCGCCGTTTCATCCAGCAGTTGTCTTAACCGAGCTAGATCGGCCATGGATACTTCTAGCTCAGTTCGGTAGAACTGAGAGTGAATTTGTTTTCTATCTCAGCCCAATGTTGGACTGAATTAGGATGTAAGGTTATGTATCAAGTGAACGCTTGGCCTATCAGGGAGTTCCCAACCAGCCTTAACTTATGGTACTCACTTGGTGATAATTCTCCACATTGTACCGTAAATCGGCTCACATGCTCAATAGTCGATTTACCATTTTCTCCTGAGAATAATGAAAAGTCAGGGATCCTATATCCCCTAAGGAATTCATACCTGAGATCCACCCAATCAGGATATGGTTTACGGTATGATGGTCTAGAGAAACGTCGGGTTGGTATATTAGCTACTGCCTCTTGGACCCAGTGATATACTTGGCCTCTCTCTGTTTCTCTGACTGGTAGAGGTGCATGAATATCAACATTCGACAGCACTTGTTCGGTCCTTGCCTGACCGTTATGGCCCAGGGGCTCATTTCGGTCCTTGGAGGTGTAGGCCTGGCCGGTGGTAATTCAATAGGGTTAAACAATCCATTCCCGTTAAGGTTTCTCCTGGCCGAACTTTCACCTTCCCCGGTCGAACTTTGTTCACGCCTGATCAAGGACTCCATCTCAAAAGGCATTCTAGTGAATCCTTCTGCAATGGCTGCATAAGTACGGCCTTTATCGGCACCTATTCTCATTAAAGTATGATTTATAGCCTGTAACATCATTAAGACGCTGTTATTAAACGGAGCGGATGTTGATCCTACCTCTGCCATTGGATTGGCTTGGCCAAGCGTTCGACCGGTGTGGCAGTGCTTTCTAGTACTTCTTCTTGGATAATGTCCATTCCATCGCGATCATCCTCTCCTGATCGTCCATCAGCTCTAGTTTTTGGTGCCATTTAGCTTTACCAGGTGGGTCTCACTGGGCATGCCAAAATATGTTGGTCCGAAAAACCAACTCCAACTCGTTTCCCGGTCGGTCTATAGGTTCACTCTCGGTCGTGCGGCCGACGTGGGTGCGAGCGAGCTAGAACTCTTAAGAGTTCACCTGAAAAGTAGGTTATGTAAGTTAACTGCGTAAATTGACTTATCAAAGTAACATCGGTCGATTGTACGACCGATTGTGAATCAGACGATTATGTGGCTTCCAATCTCGAAGGATCAGTAGCCGATCTAGAGAAACTGATTTTACGCGAACAACATCACCTTATATATATAAACCAGAACAAGGGATATCATAGAACTAGAAGGTAAACCTTCCAAGATGCAGGATAAACAAGAAAAATACAAAAAACTCCAGATGTTCCTTGGGCTCCGATTGTGGGACGTGACTAACCTACTTCACGGGTGCACAATTCAGCATGTAAGAGACTATCGAGAGGACCTCCAACGGTTCCTTGGGCTCCGGCTGTGGGGCGCGACTAAGTTGCTTCGCGGGTGCACAACTCGGCATGTAAGGGACAATCAAGAGTGGTTTTGAAGAGCACCCGACTGGGATTCCTCCGTTGCCGACGCGTTCGGATGACGAAGTAGGTGCAGCAGATTCCATGTAGAATGCTAGACTAGTGATCACTGGGGATCAAGGATGAAGCTATGTGTAGCTTTGGTTGATTTATTGTGGAGAGCCTTTCATTCTGACTGGCTTTCTTCTTATAGGACTTCTCTATAACCGTTTGGTGGTTGGTTGATAATGGGGAACTTCGGACGTTCCTCTGCTGACACCTGGCCCACTTTATTGCCTCATGTTCATAGCATGTCCTGCCTCTAATAACTTTCTTGGGATTGTGGCAGCCCTTCTGTGATGAACCGGGCTCGCGTTAGCCTGCTGGACCTGTGCTATCCTTTCGGGCATGTATTACCTCATTGGGCCAAATCCTACTTCTTTCTTACCGCCTGGCCCATGCAGTTTTAACAGCCTGTGGGGTCTGACCGGGTTTTGGTGGTCTGATTCCGGCCTAAATAGATTGTGCCTTTAAAATGTATGAAATTGAGAAAGACCAAGGCATTAGTCGAGTAGAAGTCGGGATTGACGGGTATTGTGGCAAAGAAATGCCAAGGTACCCGGCCATCATCGAGAGATAAGGGGGTGTTTCTGTGTGTCGAGCCTATTAACAAACCCTGAGAAAAGAGTCGGATTGTGCATTTAAAATGTATGAGATTAAGAAAGTCCCAAGGCATTAGTCGAGTCGAAGTCGGGATTGACGGGTACTGTTGCAAAGAAATGCCGAGGTACCCGGCCATCATCGACATACAAGGGGTGCCCAGGCAAAAATACCTGGCCCCCACTTTACTGAAGGCCTCGGTTATCCTTGGCAGGGGGCGCCTAGCCTGTCGGGGTCCCAACCAACCCCGGCATAGGGGTGCCTTAGTTAACCGAATTCATGGAAACGATCAATCACTCAGGATACGACCTTCTGTATAAAGGCCTGATCATCCTTTTATTTGGTAAGTGGCCTAAAGCCTCTTGATCATGTCATTGGTCTCTTGGAACAACATGTGTATCCAAATTTCCTAGCTGGGGTTGCCCCCTGGCATTTCTACCACATAGCCTAGGTGCCCCCTGAGCGATTTCGATACCAGGGGTGCCTAAGTTCTCGTTACAGACGTTTCTTCTAACGACCATGGGTGTATTCTCCAACCGTGGGTGTATTCTCCACTGGAGGAGTGGTATCCCCTCGATTACCATTACGCGCGGCCGCTACCCGATCGATGTTTTTATTGAGTAATGTAAAATACCGATTAGTTTCGGTCATCCATTTGGTAAACATATCAATCAAAGTCTGGAGTGAGACCTGAACGACCCATCTGGGTCTCTCAGCTGATGAGTTGGCTCAGACCCAGATCCAAACTCATTAACCGTTTCTACTTCGGGAGGATAACGTACCTGTTGTTCTTTGCCTCCTAAAGGCAGATATTAATTCGTGTCCTCCCCTGAAAGCCGGGCACTCCTTCTTGGAAACATATAACACCTGGCGTCCCACTGGACATGCCAGAAAAGGTATGTTCCCTCCCGGGTGCGGCCGACGGCATGCGCGGTTGGCGATGTACATAGGTGAATGGGTGTGTGGATCTCGTGCGGGTGTGCCAGGACTTATACTAGTCCACAGTACGGGGTTTTGGGTTTTGACACCTGGTGCCGGTTAACACTGACTAAACCGAGTTGGCGTGGCAATTGGTCGTGCAATCGGCCACCGATCTTGCGTCCGGTAGGCTGTTAGGTGATTTTTCAAAGGTTGGGGTTGGTTGAGTTCGTCTGATTCCTTCAGATAGCTGAAATGATTGCCAGATCAAAGATAATGCATCACAGTTTTTCTTTCAATCATAATTTTATTCATGACTAAATAACATTACTGTGATGATAGTTATAAATAACAAAAAAAGATAGAAAGAAAACTGGTAATCCAGCGGTGGTTATCACAGCGTTTGTGGTCACAGCCTGACTAGATAGACTACTAGTAGGCAGTTTCTCAAGGTAGATGATAAAAATGTAAACGATAGAAAGAAGACTGGTGAACCGCGGTGGTCATCGCAGCGGTCGTGACCCACATGCAAGTTGGATAAGTGACTGTTAGGCTGAGAGGAGCTTCCCAAGGGGTGGCAGTGGTGAGCTGTCTAAGGCTAAGAGCAGCAGACCCAAATCGGATTAATTGGTGAACAAAGGGGCTTCATGATCTTGTGGTCGTGACCTACATGCAGACTGGAAGGGCTTACCAATGTTAAGAGCAATACTCCTGAGTGAGTGGCTGGTGAGCAGCGGAGGAACCCGACACTGTTGTTACGACAGAGGAAACGGTGGAGGAGAAAGGTGACCCGAAGGTCGACTGTAGCGTTGCACTGACTTTTGTTGATTGATGTGTGGAGGCTTTGGAAGAGAAAGTCCTCTGGATATTTATAAAGCATTTTGAGCAGTTATCTAACCTGTCAATTCGGTTATGTTAACTGCTCACGCCTTATTTTGAACTCCTCTAAGAACATGGGTTGATGGGTTGATCATTCTGGCGTCTTTCTTTCTGAACAGCTAGACCGGATGCGTGAGCTCACTTGCCCTCGATCTTTCTTGCCACGTATCGTGCATCTATAGCTTTATTCATGTGCCACGCACAATGCTTCTGTTTGTTCTTGGGCGCACCAAGTGTCGTGCCTTTATTGGTCTTCTACTATGCGCCACGTGGCACTCTTCTACTAGTCTCCAGTATGCGTCATGTAGCACATCTTTATTATTCTGCAGTATGCGCTATGTGCCGCATCTTTATTAGCTTCTTCATGTGCCGTGTGTGGCACCTCTATTGGATCCTTTAGGTGCCACGTGTCAAACATCCATTGGCCGATGAAGATGTGCGGATATACGCCGTAATAATAGGTTTTCAAAGTGCGCGCCTACCGGTAAACTGAGCAAGTGATCCGGTCGACCGGTTGGTTCCCATCGGCTAGAAATCCATCTAGCTTGCACCTACTGGTTGGCCGAAAGGAACCAACCTGGTCAATCGACCGGCACACCACAGGTCAACTCAATCCGTAAGGGTTTTGAGCGACCTGGAAGGGCAACCAGTCGATCGGGATCAACTGGAAGCCCTAGCTGATCGATCGGACCACTCTGGTCGGTCGAACAGGTGCGTGCAGGTTGGATAGAACAGTAATGGCTTATTTTACGACTGTAACAGGGTTCGGTCGATCGAGATCGACAGGAAATCCCCACCAGTCGATCGTAGCAAGTTGGTCGGTTGACCGGGACGTGGGAAATAACAATTCTACTTGTTTTTGGTCTAGTTTCCATAGGGTCCAGTCACGGATGGTATCAACCACCTGTGGGCAAACCTGTATTGTCCAAACATGAGTCCAGGTGACCAAAGACCATTGGATGCCCCATAACAAGTAAAGGGCACATAAGCTCCCTTGAAACAAAGTCATATACCAACAAAGCTTTGGTTTCTAGGGGATGTCTAGTGTGTGTGTTTCTTACCTACCTTGGCTAGGGGGCCATTCAAAGGACACCTCTGAAGCTTGGCCTTCCTCGGGTCCGCAACTGCTTGATCTTCAATATGCATTCGGTTACAGACATTCAAGGCTATGTCACAAACTTGACA
>JAUPMG010000014.1:18556443-18590885 GCA_031762675.1 Pachysandra terminalis
TTCATGGGAAAGAAAAGGTATACGCAATATACAGTAGAATGACTTGTCAAAGAAGCAAGCATCTATAGACAATGTAAGTGACTATCATTTGGTACAAAATAATGAATTATCCACAATCAACTAAAACATACCTTTGGATGATATGTATAGTGGTCCACTCTTGAAAATCTGTAAAGCAATATAGGTTTAAGGATACAAGAGCTTTTGTATTTCAGTAAACAAGTAGCACAAAAAAAAGATAATGAACTCCAAACTAAAAAAAATGCTCTACATGGTCTAGAATCAATTGCTCGGTTTCGAAAGATTCTTGGATGCTTGAAGTCACGAGGCATAGTTCATACTCATACAATTCGAATTATTGTTCTTGACCGCACGATATATTGATACAGCATGACATTAATTTACTTCACAAGGAAACTATAATTTTCCAATTTCCAATAAATTCAAAAGGCTCTTCCACCATACTAAGAGTGCTCGTTAAAATCATAGTCATTTATGTGAATGCATTCCTGAGTCTGATCCGCATAAACTTTCTTCTATATTGAATTCATAAACTAATTTAACAGAATACGATGTCCTTGTGACCAGATAAAAAATTTTAAAAAAATCGGAAACAACAGAATTGAGGTTGATGGATCATTTATTTCACAAGTAAGCAGATATCCCACAACAAAAGAGGGGAACAACCGAACAAGCCGACTAATTTATTTACAAATTCAGATTCGATAACAATAATCATAAGCTAAAAAAGGTCAATTACCGTATTGCCGGCGCGATAACGAGGCTGATCAGCTGGAGCAGGAAGATCACAGGTCAAAGGTCCATCCTCCTGAGACACAAAAAGTCAGACTTTTTTTTTTCTTTTTCTGTGACGAATTACACCATTCTCTTGCTCTTAGATACACCAGTTTTTCAACATCTAAACAATAATAATTAAGAAACATAAAGACAAAAAATGGATGCAAGAAGATCATCCATTTGACTCAAAATCTCCATTTCTTTTACCTGAGAAGAGTCCGAGTTTCGGGTAACCATCCCTGGTTCTAAATCAATTCCTGAAGATCAACAAGCAAGACCAACAATAATTCTCACTGTGATTTGATCAAATTCACAATGCAGCACGAGAAAACGATTACAATCGAAAATGTAAAACATAAATTATTGATTCCATAAAGAGAAGATCGAATCAAACCTTGAAATGAGGAAAATTACTAGGGTTGGACGAGATCAAGATAAGAAAAAACAGAAACATAAATGTAGCTATCTACCTACCTTGTAAGGAATCTAATGTCAGAGAAAAATGGCTTCTCTCTGAAGAGAGAGAGAAAGAGAGAGTCCGTACACACTACACACCCGTCCGAAAGTTTCCAACGGACGCCCGTTGGTCAAGCAACGGAATTCGAAGGGTCCCGAGAATGTGGCCGCATGTATGTTCCTAGGGATACAGCAATTTGTTTCGGTTTCGGCCTGAACCCGAAACAAACCGACTTCGGTTGGGTTTGAGTTGGGTTTCTAGATAATTGGTTCGGTTTTGATTTTGAAATTATAAAACCGAATTATATCGGTTTGATTTTGGATTAAAACTACAGTTCAATTGACCCAAACCGAAACCCAAACGATAGTGTACATAGTTCTAATTCAAACCGATTTTGACCGAACCATAGTCTATATATGTATTTATATAATATACCTGATATGTTATATATTAGAAATGATATATAAAATATAGTAATGTAACTCTAAAAGACATTATATTAAACTAGTCTATATATGTATTTATATAATATACATGATATGTTATATGTTAGAAATGATATATAAAATTTAGTAATGTAATTCTAAAAGACATTATATTAAACCGACCTAACCCAACCTAAATCGAACCAAAACTATAATTTGGGTTGGTTTGGGTTTTGGGTTTCCTATTTCAATTCGGTTTGATTTTCAGGTTGGGAAGTTCAATTAGATTAGGTTTTGGGTTGACCTTCACCAATGTCGGTTTGGTCTTGAGTTGACGTCAACCCAAACCAAACTGAACCAAGTTTCACCCCTAGTCTATACTAACGAGTGGCATGCACATAATGCGCACATTGATAAATGTATATAGAAACGTGTTAATCAGTTTTTTTATAACTGAAACGAGGAGGGAATGGTTAGTCTAAAAGAGTGCCAACATTTGTTAATATGCAAAGTGGAGAACTTCATTTACAACCATCATATTATTTTTTATTTTTTTATGAAATCTCAACCATTAACAATCAATTGATATTATGACGAGATCGACGTAGTAGCATTCTCCATGATAATATTATCCCTAATTATATTAACTGCTTTGTCATAATAAATTTTTGTTTTGTAAAATTTTAACTATCCCTAATTATATTAACTGCTTTATCATAATAAATTTTTGTTTTGTAAAATTTTAAAAATTCCTAGATTAGACGGATTGATAGAATTAGTAAACGGATTTTGTCACATTTACGACTTTACCTAGGGATGGCAATGTGGTGGGTAAATCGTCCCGCTTCTGTAATGGTCCGGGTTTTGTAATTCATAAATCCGATTCAGGTTTGACTTAGCCCGACACCCTAAGATGTCCCATTGCCATTCGACTATGTGTCATTTATATAAATATGTGTATCAAAAAAGCTTTATAATTGATTTTAAAAACAATATTTATTTCTAATACGGGTCGCCAATATCGACCCGTGGGTTAGATTTGGTCAAAACTTGTCTCGAATTTTCCCCGTTGTCATCTCGCCAAAAAAAGGGGACTCATTTTTTCTTTGGGCAAAATTTCTAGGGAAAATTACATATTAGCCATATTTTACAGCTTTATCTTCTTTTTAATCGTTTATAATTTTGCCACCTACTTATCCTTCCTACTTTATAATTCATTTGTCAATCCAGTCCTATAATAGTGCCAATTAAGATAAAACAATATTCTAAAATCAAAAAACTAAAATTAAAACTTATAAAAGTACCCACCCTTACCACCACCACCTTCACCCCACTACCACCCTCACCCCACGACCACCACCCCAAACCCACCACCCACCCCTACCACCACCACCACCCTCACCCTCACCCCACAACCACCCCAAACCCACCACTACCACCATGATTGGGGTGGTGGTGGTCGAGGGGTGAGGGTGGTGGGTTGGGGGTTATGGTGGTCGTCGTGGGGTGAGGGGATGGGTGGTGGTGTTGGTGGCGGTGGTGGGGTGATGTGACGTAAGAGGGTCTTTGTTGGTTTTATTAAGGGTATTTGAATACTTTTATAAGTTTTGATTTTAATTTTTTGTATTTAAAAATATTGTTTTATCCTAGTTGACACTGTATAAGACTGAAATGACAAATAAATTGTAAAGTACGAAGGATAAGTAGGTAGCAAAATTATAGAGAACTGAAAAGAAAATAAAACTGTAAAGTAAGACTCATATGTAATTTTCCCAAATTTCTATACTAATCCAAATGGTTTAGCTATGATTTGATTAATTTCATTTTTTTTTTCCAAGTTAATTTTTGAATGGCCTTTTCACCAAGATTTTTTTTTATTTTTTTATTTTTTTAAAATGTGTCACAACTCACAAGGCTTCAAGGATGATTTTATCTTTTTTTAAAAGCAAATGAGGAATTGAATTTGAACTTTAATTTCTTATGATTATAGAAATGATTAAAAAGCATATAGCATTTTACACCAAAAGGAGATTTCACAGTAAAATCAGCTTATCGTACAGCAGTCTCTTTGACTATAGGTTCGACAGACAATAATGGGAGCACCTCGAACAGTACAGATTTATCAAAATTCTGGAGTACAGTGTAGAAGCTCAATGGCATTTCAAAGATTAATATGTTTATGTGGAGATGATGTTCAAACTCATTAGTTGTGGCTGATAATCTGATGAAGCGAAGAGCTATAAATGAGGGGTCTTGTTTCAGGTGTGGAAAACAAAATGAAACAGTTCTTCATCCGCTTAGAGACTGTGATCATAGAAAAAAAGTATGTTTTTTTTATCTTCGTTGGGATTGAGGATTGATAATGGTGAAAGTCATACCTTTGGGCAATGGATGATTAATTTGTTCAATGTATTAAAAAAATGAGGAATAAACACAAAAGCCTTACAAATTTTTCCAGTCACATGTTGGGAAATTTGGAGAGACAGGAATGTATTTTTGTTCAACCAAAAGAATTCAGCTCCAATGGATACTTGTAGAAGGATCTATAGACTAAACGCTGAAAGACAAAGTTCGATCAAAGAAATTCAAAGCTTAAGGCGTGGTGATAAAGAACCAGTAGAAAGTGATTAGAGACCTCCGGGTAATGGCCAATTGAAACTTAATTTTGATGCTTCTTGGTCATAAAACTCAGACATTGCAGGCATTTGTGATGTTCTAAGATATGATAGAAGCTCCTTTGTAGCAGCTTTTTGCAAAGAAATTACAAATGCTTGTTGGTTTGTGTCAGCTCCTGAATGGCATATCCCTAGCTTGAAGACTGATAATAACTTACAAAATTGTAATAACAATGTTAGTGAAAATCAATAAAAACTCCCTATCCTGTTCATCAAAAAAAATCTCTACTATAATATTAGCAACAAAACTTGTCCTTTTCTCATGATACCTAAAATGGACCATCCAGAGAAAATGAGACTTGAACCATTAAGCCTATATAACATAACATACAAGATAGTAACAAAATCATTTGTGTAGAGGCTAATCAATCCTTATAACAAACTAGAGTGGAGTTTTCCCTATAGGATACTGGGATTCCTTGTCGTACCTTATTAAGTATAATATTGCCACTAATACTAGTGCGTTGCAAGGTGTGGGATAGAAAATGAAAACATATTTTACATTCTTAAGAGATTGTAGAACTATCAAGTTTATTTGGGAGTACTTTATACTGAATTGAGATGACCAAAGGATGGTCGTTAATCAACTTGAAGAATCACAAAACCTATAACTACTCACAATTTCTAGTGTATTTCCTAAAAACTTTGGAAAGATTGAAACCTTTGTTTGTATTCCAACACAATAATGCCAACCTTTGTGCTATTCTTAATATTTGAAATCCTCTTTCAAATGTTGTATTGCTTACTAAATCAATAATGATTCCATCCGGAATGATAAGTTGTTGTCTAAGGCCAGTAGAAGGATCCTAATTTAACGTCGTTACTCGGGCAATCTCAGCATATATGGGATACTGCTTTCTAATTCCATACGGGGTTTGTCATGAAATTAAAGCCATGGAAAGAAATTTTTCAGTTGGGGTCAAAATGGTGAAGCAAAGAAAATAAATTAGATGGCTTGGGATAAGCTATGCATGTCTAAGAAAGAAGGTAGCATGGGTTCAGAGACTTAAAAGCTTTTAATTTGGTAATGTTGACGAAACAAGGTTAGAGACTTATACAACAATTTCAATCTCGTGTGGCTCAAGTGCTAAAAGCAAAGTATTATCCAATGGTTATTTTCTAGATACTCGGTTAGGGATCAATCCATCATATACATGGCGGAGTATTCTTCGAGGAATAGATGTTTTAAAAGCAGGATTGAGATGGCATGTGAGAAATGATGAAGACATTCATGTATGGAGTGATCCTTGGATTCGAGTATTGGGATCAAAAACAAACCAGATCTCTAGTGATGGAATAAGAGACGAAGAGGGAGAGAGAGAGAGAGAGGGAGAGAGAGAGAAGATTCTCTAAGGTTAGTCCAACTTATTAAGCTTAGAGGGAAGGGATGAGTCTTCTATCTATAGAAAACTCAACTCCAACTAAGATTCTATCTCCTAACAAATAGGAGAGAGTTAAACACACTAGACCTGTGGCTTAGTATGGATGTCCCAACCAAATGAGGACTCGGATCGGCCAAACCTAGTGGGTCAACCGAGTTGACCCAACTCAAATATCCAATATCTCCCACTCATACATAGTGGGCACGAAGTGTGCTTCTCTCTCATATACGTCAAACCTTCCTATCGTGGATGCTAATCATACAGGTCGTTGAGCGTGCAACCGACGAGCACAAAGTAACGGACGAGCAACTCCGTATTAAGTTTCATAACACTGACATGGAGATACGCTCTCAAAAGTCTCGCCTATGCCTCGTACCCATTTGGCTACAACGGCTTGATTATTTCTAACCCCTCATGAGCTCAAGCTCAAATATCTATATTTAACCATTAGATTCATATTAATCTGTTAATTTAAAATAATTCATATAGTCTACATATATATCAAATACATAAAACTAAAAAACGTGAAACGTTAAAATGATAATTTTAAACCACGTACACATTTCTCTATGAATCGTATCTCTCTAAATGTAATGCCAAATAGTCTTCCCTAAGTCTCATGCCATTTAGCTTCAACCTAACTGATTTTGCGATCAAACCCATTTAGACAGTATAATACATGGGCATAGGAAAGTATGCTAGAGTAGCGATCATCAGATCTAACTTCATGACATGATCAAAGGTAAATAAAGGTATAAGTTGATCCTCACAAAGATCATCCTTATCTCATACAACAAAGAAATAACGATCCATTCACTTGCTCTCAAAGGTCACTAATAGCACGTGTGGTATGCAATGCATGCTACAGTGGAGCCCTTGGATCAACCAAGAGTATGTCAACCTCCAATACCATACGAATTTATGTCTAGTCGCAATTTGTGCACCTAACTTGAGCTCCTTAATCTAAGTCACAACTCTCAAGCACTTTGTGAAAGTCTCACATCTGGCTTTATCAGGTAAACTTTGGCTCTCCCAGGGCGACATATAACTCATGGATTCCTTTAAATGTCTTATCCTGCTCGCAATGCATGTGCTAAGGTTGGTTGTTGTGTGAGAAGCCGACCACTTGCCCGGTAACATATCATATCCATATCTTCGTAATATGGATGTATTGTGTGTAAAGTGTGCATGTAATAGACAATATCATGCCTCATGAAAACATAAACTTTATGAAATCATCATGCATGAGATATGATGTAATATCAGATGTCTACATATCAAATGTAAATAAAAACATTACCCACCTAACACAAATTACAATCTATGTAATCCCATCTGTTTGACATGAACCTTAAAAGCTTGTCTAGTTATAGGTTTAGTCACTAATCAACAGTTATAACATCGATAGGCTTGCCACCCGAACCCCAAACACGCACGAGCACGCAACCTCGAGCTACAAATCCCTAAGAGACTACTAGTTCACTAATTCCCTCACACAAAAGGTGTGGTGGAGTTAGCTCACCTAGTTCCACAATACTACAACGGAAGACTAATTTACAAAAATACGAGTTAACAAAAACTCTTATTCAATTAATAACTAAGGGTGAAATAATAAACAAATGGAGGACTATTTGAAGGTCACACTAGGTTCAGTGGTAAGGGCCTGGTGGGGATGTCCTAAGGTATTGGGATCGATTCCTGTCTTCACCGTGTGAGTGTGTGTTAGTTAATCCTTCTGATCAAGCCTTCGGGCAATCAAAAAATAAAATAAAATAAAATAAACAAATGGTTCTAGACAGACAAATCCAACTAGCAATCTATAAAGTAAATCAACTGCTAAAAAAATCCGACATAGGACATAATCCAAATTGATAAATCAAACTAAGGTTTACAACTCAATTAAACAAACCAAAGCCTAAACCAGTCCATACTCTCAACTGGAGCTACAGGCTAAACCACCATGAAGTCAACTGTCATGCTCGTCACCTCGTCGTCAGATCACGTGAAGGACCTGAAATATAAACCTATATGAAGGGTTAGCTCACAACTAGTAAACGCAAACTAACGACCAACCCTTCACAGCAGACACATAAAGCGATCGGCTCTTCATGTTATCACGTCACACTCTTTCACAAACATCCCTGTTATCTCATAAATAACAATCATCACATAGAATCCATCATGACATCCAAAACAGATCACATTGCAATCTCATGATATAATGCATACGTCATAATATATGAATTGCATCGAGTGTCGTACATCACATACCTCGTCCAATAGCATATTAACATGCCATGGTATACTCATGCCAGATCATCCATAACGAACGATGATCCACAATTTCTCACAAACTGCGACTACATGTTAATCATCTCTAATGATATTCACATGCAACATCCATATAATATAACCATGCACAACAAGACATCAACGGTGCTCTTATCGGGTGAATTGACTCAAATATCTGTCACGGTCTTACAAATACCCGCCAGACCAATGACAATCCAACTTACAGGCAAGGACCAAATGCCTTTTATACCCCACTTTAAATTAGCTAGGTAAGACTAACAAATCTATATGCGCAACACAGTTCTAGGGACTTTCAATCCACGGGTCACAAGCACCCAAGTCTGTTTTTCTTTTAGGAACTCAAACCCATAGATCTCACTTAAGGTAAACCCAATTCCAACCACCCTGATAAGACACATAAAGTTGCCTAATTTATTTTATGCAATTCATGATTGACAGATAACCTTGTAGCCGACCATCCGTAACGAGACGGATATGAAACTACAACGATCACTTAAGCTTCAAGAGCTTAGTTATTGAACCACTACTCAATCCCTAGTCACTACGTCCATCAACCTGTAATAATTACATTAGTTAAAGCTAATTCCCCATGACATGACATCTCTAATGCTCCTACCAAGGTCCTTCACTCACACAAATCTAAGGTGAACAATCCATATCTAAGCACGTTATCATAATTTAAATAATATAATTATGCTCACAAACAAACACCGTGCATAGCACTTACCTTGCACATGCATTGTGTTCACACACATTCATCAACCACATATGCATAATCATCTCTAGCATCCTAGCATGCTTTCATGATCATAGATATATCACATAACAGTAAACCACGTATATTCACACAACATTCATAATACCCACATATCTCATATTCACATACTTTTCACATCATTCACATATCATACTAATATTTAACACTTTGCACAAATAACCATATTAAACCATTCAATACTCAAACCACACTCATTCGGGTCTACACGTGCGCCCATGCACACTTGCAAGACCATCACACACTACAATCACCCCCGAGTCGGGTGGACCCTAGGTATATCGGGTTAAATGGAGTCGCCACCATCCGTTGGATTAAAGGCGTGGATGGTCACCTATGGGTTCATCAATTGATTTAAATTTAGACCAAAATTGTGAAATTGAAGTGGTCTGACCATATTTTGGGTAAAGAGATTTATTCAAGACTACGGTGCTGCTGTTCAGATCTGAAGAGGACGAGTTCTAGTTCATTTTCAACATATCTAGATGCGCCCTGGGATCTTTCCAAAAATTGATCTCTGCTTCAGGGGTAATTTTCTATTGAATCCCCATCTTCAATAAGTCTCTACCTTTAAGGATGCCTTTCCAGACCCAAGAATCTGAGCCACATGGAGGTGCGGCTAGGAACTCATGTCTGGAGAGGTATTTATTTCTGGAGAACTTCGTCTAGAGATTATCTTTTTCTTTTAAAAATCTCCAAGCCAATTTAGTCTTGAAAGCAAGACTAAGATCGTGGGTCCTGAATAACCCTAGGCCACCAGCGTGCTTGCCGCTTGGGAGTGCACACTTTGTTTCAATTGATCCAGTGGATCTTGTTAGAACCATCGGGTTAGAATAGAGGAAATTTGTTTGAATTTCTTCTATCTTATTGGTGACACTTAAAGGGAGATTAAAACTACTCGTTATATGTCGAGGTATAGATGAAAGGACAGACTTGATAAGAGTAGTTTTATTTGTCTGGTTGAGTAATTTACCTTGTCATCATTAGATTCTTCCTTTGATTCTGTCAAATAATAGGTCTGTCAACGAGCCAAGCTAGCTGGGCCCTGTTCGCATGAGCAGAGCAGAGCTCGAGCCCAAAAAGAGGCTCATTATTTTAACGAGCTTGAGCCGAGCTTAAGTAGGCTCGACTCGGTCTTATATAAGATATAAAAACTTATGTATCATAGGTATCATATATATAATATTAATCATTAAATACAATGTTAGTACTGTGTTAGTTTCAAAAAGGAAGTTAGTGGTGTGTTTAATGAGTCAACTACTTAATTAGTTGTAAAGCTAAGATTTAGTAAATAGTCAAGTTAAAACTTACAAAATCAGAATTAATTGACTCTTGGCCTTTCACGAGCCAAACCAATATTTTCCCAAGCCAAACCTGAGCCTTGAATATACTAGCAAGCCTGAGCTGAGTCAGAGCCTTGTCCAGATTTTACAAGCCCGAGCCGAGCTGGGCAAAACTCGACTCGACTCGTTTATAACCCTAGTCAATAAGATGACCAATCTGATAAGCCAGATTACAATGACCAATTATATCTCACTACTCTTTGCAAATGATTGTATTATATTTTATTCATCAGTTGTGGCAAATTTAATAATGGAGTTAAATTAACATATAAATCATCCATAAGTTTTCTTATTAATAAAAAAAGAAAAAAACAACAAAAACAAAACTAGCACCTTACTTGAGTGACGTCCAAGGTATCATTTTTTTTTTTTTTGGTTTCCAAGGTATCCCCAGACTATTCCTCCGAAGTACGGTCGGGCGCCGAAGCGGGGACTTCTCCCAACAAGGTTTGCTGCATCACAAGACTCGATACCGAGCCCCTTCCACTCGGGCCAAACCTCCGTTGGTCCAAGGTAACATTTTTACATTGCAGGAAAAGAAAAGAAACCGAGACCTTATTACTATTATTATTATTTTTTTTTGCATCTGTTCATCTACTCCTCTGTTTGATTTGCTCGGGACCTAAATTCTTTCCCAGTTCTAGGTGTCGGTATGTTTGTCATACGAATTCCCTCGATTTTTCTGTTTTTCTTCGATTCCTACTTAACCCTAATTTGTTACACGAGTTGCAGTCTCGTTGAGATCGTCGGGGCAAGCAAGTCTAATACTCTCTTGGTTTTCAGATATTCGAGTACAATGGAAGTGCCTTAATAGCTATGGTGGGGAAGAACTGCTTCGCCATTGCTAGTGATCGGCGTCTAGGCGTTCAGCTTCAGACCATAGCTACTGATTTTCAGAGGATTTACAAAATTCACGATAGGCTTTTCATTGGCCTTTCTGGATTAGCCACTGATGCTCAAACTCTGTAAGAATATTCCTTTTTTGGTTCTTATTTCATTTAAATTCGATTTTTTATTTTTTTGCTTATTGCTCTATTTTGATCCGAAGATATCAACGGCTTGTATTCCGTCACAAGTTGTATCAACTACGAGAAGAGAGGGATATGAAGCCTGAGACGTTTGCCAGCCTTGTTTCGGCTATTCTGTACGAGAAAAGGTTGGTACTTGGTAGTTCAGTTGTATTGACAATTAAAGTGAGTTCTTCGCATTTACAGGAATTCGTGTAATTTCTTATTTGCATTGTGTTCATTGTTTGTTATTGGAATTGCCATTGACCTATTGATTTCAAAGTTGTGTTGGGTTTTGATTCTTCACTTTGTTACATGCCTAATCGTTGTTCTAAACGCCCTGGGACTTATGAAAACTCATTTGGTTAAGCACTTAACATATAGGATCGTAACATTCTACCACGCTTCCGTAGCCGATGTCTACAGCGGCCCACTCTATCGACACTGACCCGCTGGTAGCCCTTTCCTTATTGGTGGCTCCACTAGTATTCAATGACTCAACATCATGTCCATACACAATACCAAGGCATTTTAATCCAGCCCCCTTCGTGACTCGAACCCATGACGTGGTGCCTGTTCTGATATCATTTGTTACGTGTCTAACCGTTGTTCTAAAAGCCCTAGGACTTATGGAAACTCATTTGGTCAAGCACTTAACATATTGGATCATAACACACTTTTAGCTCTGAAAGTATAACTACTCCATCTTGAACCAAAACTCTGGGGCTGTGTTTTTGAATGGATTAGTGATGGACTCATGCGGTATTTATGCTCTTTTAGCTCTGAAACTATTACCACCTACCCTGTAACCTAAACTTGGGGCTCGTGTTTTTAAATCGATTAGTGACAGATTTAAAGTTAGAACTCTTTCAGTATGAATTTTGGGAAAAGGGATTCATAGACCAGCCCTTTTAACTTGAAGAAAAGTGCATGAGAATCTGCTAGCACGCTCTTATTTGCAAATTAAAAAATACATCTAAATCTCATATTCAGACTATGAAGAAAATGTTTGTGGACATTTCTAGGTAGACTAATTGTTTTTCGTTGGAAAAAAAATGGATAAATGCTGGCATGGGTGTCCTGTGCATTACACATGCGCATGTACTATGACTTTTGGTGGATTAACTTAACTAGATATTTCATCCTACACTCATATTGGGGTCAATGGAGATAATAAGGCAACTTTCAGCATTTGATATGTCTGGATGGTTAATATTAGAGCACGGGCATAAAAGTATACCAATGTACGGCATGTTTATTGGTTGTCCATACATTAATATCCAAGATAGCCAGGTTCTCAGAAAGCGAGTCCTTGTCGTGGTGGACTTTTTCTTTTTCTTAATTTATGTTTTCTGCTTGAAAAAAAAAATCTAAATCTCTTGAACTAAAAACTTGGCTTTTGTGTTTTTAATTATTTGTTTTATTTTTTTGTTTCATATTATTTATCTATTTTCGTCAGTGATAAAATTCCTTTAGTGTGAGTTCATTTGTTTCCAGACGCCACTTACAGTGAGTAATTTATCTTTCTTTCATATTCTTTTTTTAATTGGTTTTAGAAGCAATACTAATGTTAAGGTATCATTACAATGGTTTTTACAATAAACATGATACAGCTAAAAGGAACACGTGATTTTTTAATTTTGTAGGTTTGGTCCATACTTCTGCCAGCCCGTAATTGCTGGACTAGGAGACGAAGATAAGCCATTCATCTGCACAATGGATTCAATTGGTGCTCAGTATGATACACTTCTTTCCTTCTTTGTAATTTATTTGTAGGTTTGTATAAAAAAGTGTTATGGATCATTAGGAACTTCATGAGAAGGTGTCACTGGGTTCAGTGGTAAGGGCATGGAGGGGATGTCCCTAGGTCGAATTCCGCCTTCACCGGATGGGTGTGTGAGTTGCAATTTAATTCTTTCGAAGCCTATGTGCAATAAAAAAAATTAGGAACTTTACAATTGCAACTTGCCTTGTGTTTTTATTTTAAAACAGTAGATGTACCATAGGAAGAATTTGGTCATGCTGTAATAAAGTTTTAGGTATCTGTTTTTTATTGGGCATTGGCCGGATCAAAACTGAGTTGCATTGGCCGATATGGATCCATGGCCACTCTAAAAAATTAGAAAAGTCTAAAAAAATATAGATTGTGTTTTCATTAAAAATTACGAGAAAATGAATATTAAAACAAAATAAAGTATAAATAATATGCAATCTCAATGTAGACTAACCTTAAATATTATTTAAGAAGGTTAGGATGATCACAAGCTACATATAAAGCATGATGGCATCGAAACTAATGTTAAAAAGGTAAAAAAAAAAATGCATGATATATCTATAATTGAGACAAATGTTAAACCTATTGGCCATAGGGTCCCAATACCAGTAATGGTTATAGAATGGGTTGAAGAAGACGTTGGCATAATCCGAAATATGTAGATCTAATGAAATGAACAAGGAAACATGCATTTACATGAAATATTTAAAGAAAAATTACCTCAAAATTGTAAAATTCCAAGTTTCAGAGATTTAGCTCTTGATTCAGTTGAGAATGTACAAATCCTTGTTATTTCGTCAACAAAATGCATAGATCTGAAGGTAAATAGTTTAAAAAAGCAATCGGTGAGGGGGAGAAGTATTGAGTTCGTTTAAGCTCAAAACAGTGAAGAAAAGTTCTTAAAATGTATGCAAAATAGAGCCCATTGACCATTATGACTCTCCGATATGTATCAGCAAGCATAATATTTTTAATGTATCACCCAATATGACTGATATGAGGTGGTGCATATCGACGTATTGGCCTATCCATTAGTACCTCTTATCTTTTATGGTATTGGTTGCTGGTGTAATATAGATCAGCTCAAATCCCAATGCATATAATGGTATCAGCGATACTAAAACCTTGTGTTGTAAGAAAAGCTGCTTGTGGTAAAATTGTTGTCAGCTTTTGCTTTAGTTCTAAGTTGTGTTTAAGGGATGCATCTATAAAACATTTACTGTGCAGACTATAGGTGTCTGAATGTCTTGAGCATGTGGAATAAACATGCAAGTATTTCATCTAGTGCTCATGTTTTTGGGTTTTACTTGTTTCCGTGATGTGGTCTTTCTTATTGTTGCTACAGGATATTTATTGAAAAGAACATTATCTTGAAATTCAGTAACTCTAACTATGCTAATCTTTTGGTGTTAGGTTCCTAGAATTGATCTCAATGCTTTAAATACTACGGCATGAAACAAGTATTTTACTTGATTAAATCGTGAGGTATAAGCCTCGAGTCTCAAGATGGGCGAGGCTTAAGCGTCACAATCCCGCATATGTGTCAATGTTATACGAACATATAAATATGGTAAAATCATGAAAAATTCAAATTTCATCATACAGAAATGTGGAAATGTATGTTAACTGTTAAGTGTCGACTATTAAAATTATGAAATAAAGTTTTTAGACTTTTATAATATGCATACATGCACACACACACACACACACACACACACACACACACACACACACACACATATATATATAGACACACACACACATATACATATACATATACATATACATACACACACACACACACACACACATACACACATATATATGTATACTATGGAAACTCTCTTTATGCGATTTCCAGACCTATTCTGGGTAGCATCTAGGCAAGATGTATGGGTAGGGGAGCTCATGATTAGGGAGGAGGGAGTAGTTTCTTGGAATCTTGATTTTCATAGTACTCTGTTTGACAGGGAGTTGGAATCTAAGGTAAACCTATTGGCTCTTTTGCAGCAAATTGGTTATACTGATTTTCTGTTATCTTTCGCAGATATTGCTAAAAATCAAAAAGTTAAAATCAAGAAGTTGACTGGTTACAGTTTCTCAGAGCATGTTATTTCTTTCTTTTTAATCATGTATTGCTTACACTACTACTTCTTTTATTCCGTGTACTGGTCGTCCTGTATACAATTATTTATTTCATTTTATTTTTTACATGGGGCTTCTCCCTGCGCTTTATTTAATAGAGACCCTTATATATCCATTTAAAAGGAGATTTCTTTTGAGGTTTCTTAAGAATGGTAGACCGAACCACTGCCAAAAGAAGTTCAGGGGTTAGGATGACGAGCATTATGTCCAAGCCTTTTTTTTTGATTGGTAAAATATATTAATAATGCAGTATACTAGAGGTGGTTGTATCTTTAAAAGTAAAAACCAAAAACCCCCTATGGAGCCTAGCATCTAGATAGAGATAGAAAAATGATCTGATAGTGATACTCTTTTGAAATCGATTCATCTAGATAGAGATACAAAATGTCCAAGTCTGTTTTGAAGTAGATTTGAAATAGTTCTTTGGGACCTTGAATTTTCATTTCTAAGCTTGTTGATGTTGGTGGTAGAGGTTGAGAAGTACATCATATGCTAGTTTGCATAACCAGGTTAGAGGTTGTGTATTGGCTTTAGGTTTTGGTATACTCTGGATAGTCTCGTGACTTGGGACAGAACATCTTTTCTTTTTCTTTAGATAAGTAAAGTGTAGTATAATAAGGTAACTGTAACCATAAACCAGTCACATGCAGCAACCTTCCCTACATGCGAAAAAGAAAAAATATGTACACGGAGAGTGTACATCCGAGTCAAAGTAAACCCTCACCCACAGTAACACTATGGCAAAATTTCAAGAAATTTCAATCACCCTTAAATGCAGAAGGAGAAATAGATTTAAACTCGTGCCTTGAGCAGATCCAAGAGAACAACTTTTCTATTGTTGTTACTGTTGTGGGTTTGAAAAAAAGGTTGCCTCTTTCTGCTGGTCTCTTGAGCATCAAGGAGGTTTCTCAGAACCTGGAGACTTGCAAAGAACTTCATGAAAACATCTGATATTAGTGTGGATTTGTTCATCTCTTGAGCCTTGACCATCCCTGAGAAGTGCCTATGAAGTAGTTGGCCTGCTAAAGTAGTGCTCCTTATCTGCCTATGAAATGAAAATTATGAAGTCAAAATTGGAGGGATCTGTGAGTGTATATGTGACTATATATTCTAATATCTGATGTCAAATTACATTTTCTCCAAAATATAATTAGTGAACAAAATTAGTAAATATTAGATATAAAACGTGGAACCAAATTGGTTCCTCGAAACATTATTTGATGTAAGGGGTATTTGTTAATAAAATATTAAGTGAGCCTACAGTAGATTTTGGGTGGGATGGTGAAGGCAGGGCTAGAGACTGGAGTGAAGCCGTGACAAGGTAGCCGTATTGGAAGCTGTGGCCGGATAACTTCCTTTTTATAGAGAGCTAATGTTTGTTATGTATTTTGGTTTTGCACTGCTTCACACCCAAAAAGAAGCGGGCTGATTTGATAATCTTATTAGTTGATGAAATCGTAGGACTATACGATTCATCAAAAAAAGGCATGCTATGTGCCTTTTTTCTTATGTATAACAGGATTATTAGTTATGCATTGGATTTATTCAGAGCTTTATCATTAAGTAATGAATCATTAGTCTTCCTTTCATGGAGTTTCTCCATTATTCATATAATTCTGAATCCCCTAGATGTCCTGTCAACTGTTGTGCCTCAACGTATTCCAGGGAGAACCAGCTAGATCTGGGTTCAAGTGGCATTTCACCGCTAACCAGAACTCATCCGTTGATTCTTCAACATCAGTTGCCTCCACTTCGTCTCACCCCCCAAAGCTTCATCTTGGTCATGGATAGATCACCCAGGTTTGGGTCTATAAGTGGTGACAATTGCCCTACGAAGACTCACTTTCGCTACGGTTCTGGTGGGTTCCCTTAACCAAGCCGCTACTTATGAGTCGCTGGCTCATTCCTCAACAGGCACGTGGTTAGAGCCCTGGTCTCCTCCCACCGCTTGGGAGGTTATCTTTTCATGTTCTATTTCACTCTCCGATGTGAGTTTTTTTTTCACCCTTCCCTTATGGTACTACTTCACTATCGGTCATCCAGAGTATTTTGCCTTGCAAGGTGTCAGGTACTGGATCAAATACTTAGATTGTGTATATGATACAAAGCTGTGTATTAGTTTAGAATGAGGATATGTTAGTTTCAGAGCTTCAATTAAGTTCTTACTGAAAAAATGGCAGATAAGAATATTAACTGTAGAGTTTATAATCTGAGTTATGGAAGCCCAAACAGATGGAAAAGAAACTAATAAGGCATGAAAAAGAGGCTTTAATGTTAATTAAATATAATATATTTACATTTGTTTGCAGGCATTGTTGAAAAATATTGCAAAAAGTTAATTACCCGTTTGTTTTTAAAGCTTAAGGGCCTTTCGTCATCTCTCTTGTATGTTAATTGTATATGGTGATTGACCTCGCAACAATGGTTGGTCAATCCTTGTAATAACTTGTTGCCAGGCAATCAACATGCCAAAATTTTGATCTCCTATCTTCTGTGTGACAATCTAATAGACTCTACTATGGTGCCAATTGATTTGGCAGTTTGTGGTCGTAAGTCAAATGGCATGTTTTCATGAAGTTAGTGTTTTCCATCTTGAAGCCATCATATGGCATTTCGCTGTCCTTCCACTAGCTTACAAGTGTTTTGTGCCTCTTACCTAGCAATCAATTTTCTTTGAACTGTTGCCAATGATTCAGCCATAGGAAACCAGTTGATGTGAAAAATATTCCTTAAAGAGTATTTTGTCTCTGTAAGCTGTATGTTTTATTTTGATGACATCAGAGGTTCACAATCTTGATATTGTATGCCATTTTTTTTCCTGTTTGTCTTTATTACTAGCTGCATTCATTTTGTTACCATAGTGTTCCACGTTTCCTCCCTTTATTTTTCTTCAAGAATCCTATATCCAACAATCTTTATGTCTTTCGAAACTATTGATTTAATGTTGGCATAAATTTACATTTGCTGGACATGATTCAAACTCAAGTCCCTTCCACTGTATGTTCCTAATCTTCTTGGTAATGTTCCCACGTTGCCTCATATGGATAATGCCTCGTAAAAGTTCTGTTCCTTCTATTTGTAGCGGAACTCCATCTTAGTAGTTTTCGTTCTACTTCCATCATATTCTGAGGTCTATTGAGCCTTATTGAACACCAAAGTTCTAGCCATACATGCTTGGAGTTATGATAGTGTCAGACACTGAAGTAGTAAATAAAAAATCACAGCTACTTCAGTTAGTTTCTTAATACTCAACAAGAAACAATTTTTCATGGTAAACCTCTGCAAATGCTTTAAATATTTCCCTTTTCATCAATTCAGTTGCTAAGAGTGTTGCTATCCTTTGGCTGGGGGCTATTCAACCTTTCTTATAATTTGTAACTCTATTCTCTGAAAATTTTTGCTTCTATGGGTTTGACAATTATAAAAAATTAGAAAGAAAATTCATTGACAGCTGAGTCAGTGTGTGCACACCTTTATCTGCTCCATCTTACTGGGTTCTGGCTTAAGGTTTATAGGCATTTGTGGTGGGTTGTATTCACTATTTTGCTTGCTTATTTGTTTCTTGCTATTTTGTTTACTCTTGATGCAGGGAGCTTGCAAAAGACTTCGTTGTTGCTGGCAGTGCCTCGGAGTCCCTTTACGGTGCCTGTGAGGCAATGTACAAGCCTGACATGGTTAGTTGAATATTCAACTAGGCTTGTACTACAAAAGATTAGAAACTAAATTTTCATTTAGCAGTGTCTCAAATCCTGGTCTGAAATCACATTAAGAATTATAGAATACAAAATTCTTAAATAGTTTGAATCTTGGATTGGAAAGAAACATTTTATATAACTCTTATGTGCACATCAAAGTTGTTACTACAATTTATCTGGAGCCATGATATTAGCAGGTGTCATACATTATATGATCACTTTTTCTGCTCATATATAAGCATGCACACACATGTACATGTGCCCTCATAAGAGAGTTGAATAATGACAATTACTATGAAGATAAAAAAATGACCAAAATGAGCGTTGAATGAATCTATCAAACATGTCTACCCAAAAGAACTTTGATGCATGACAATAGGTAAGTTTTTGTGAAAAAGCAGTAACACACACTAAAAACCAGGTGAATCGAGCCACATTTTAATCCAGGTAAACATGTTTGAAACACAAACATGACTTCTTAAAGCTAATAGGTGCAAATGGTGAGCCAGGCTGTATATATGGCTTAATTTGGCCACATTCTAAACCAGTTGAATATGATTAACAAAGATAGAATTATTGATTGTTGCTTGATGCTGTGCCTGTAAATCTGGGTTTGAGTCCCTCCGGTCTCCAATACCGACTTCACTTCTGTCTGAAAAAAAAAAGAAAAAGAAAAAGAATTGGTTTTTCCTGGAAACATGTTTGTAGCATTTATATTACTTTTTGTATGTTTCTTCTCAAGGGGTAAAGTTTTGCACGCAATTTTGTTCTTACTATCAATAGGCAGACAGTGGTATGCTAACCACACCCTTGTATGGGGTTTGGTGCCACCACAAGGTGGTCCCAAGAAGAAAAGATGTCTATTAGTCGGGGTCATGTTTCTTCCTCCAATGTCATGTCACCATAGTACATATCAATTTTATTTACTTGTTGTTTGAACTGTCATTCAGGAATCCGTAGTACATATCAATTTCATTTACTTGTTATTTGAACTGTCATTCAGGAATCCGAAGAATTATTTGAGACCATCTCTCAAGCATTGCTGTCATCAGTAGATCGTGATTGTTTGAGTGGTTGGGGAGGACATGTCTTTGTTGTGTGAGTCCTTTTCCCACTCTTTACTTTTGTCCTTTATACTTTCAGATGCATTAATGTCCTCCAACGTTACAAACATTTGGGATTACTTCCTTGCCAGAAATTGCTTTATATGTGATTCAGTATGATAACTTCAGAGGATATACTTTATAATGCATAGCATTACTGCTATTGTATACCCTCATTCAATTTTACATGGATACTTCCCTCAGCCTGTTGAATCCCGTGTCCATATGTATGGACATGGATCTGGACATCGACACAGTGACACGCCCATGCCGTGTCCAAGAAAGAAGAAGAAAGAAAAAGAAGAAACTATTTAAAAAAAAAAAAATTTTAAATATGTAGCTGTCCTCGAATCCTATTTTTTGTGGTTTGCCAAATCCGACATCTCGTACCTTTGTTGGACTCCAACACAGTACTTGGACCCCATCTAATTTGATGGGACAGCTGCTCCTTGATTGGCAAGAGTGCTCATTGACTAATGATACTAACAAAAACCTGTCTGAATTTTTTTTTTGAAGTCACTGCATTTCCAAATTATTTATCCAAAAAAATCTGTATCTGCCTATTTAATTAACAAAATCCATCTTATCAGATCAATAAGATGGACCCCAGCTTGGATAACCTGCTAGTTTGTTTTTGTTATGTAATGATCCATACTGTCAATTATTATTATGAAATATCACTATGTTCCTTTCTCATCTGCATTGGTTATTTGATGTTGTTAAACCTTATTCTATATGCTCTGCTGCAGTACACCAACTGAAGTGAAAGAGAGGATTTTGAAGGGAAGGATGGACTGATGACCTCCTTTTTATAAAGTTGAAGCTGCTTCCAATTCTCTGATCAGCCTTCTGTTTTCTCGTCACGGTTGCCATATACGGTAAAACCGAAGGCTGATTTGCTTTATTTTGGGGATCAGTAAAACTCTCTTTACTTCTTTGGTATCTGGTGTAACCTATTAGTGCCCAAAATTAATTGTCCGAAATCCTTTAACAAGTACTCCTTAATATATTCAACATTTGCATAATCTTATTGCAGCTTCAGATTGTGATTGATGAGAATTTCCAGGCAAGCACCTGAAGGTAGAAAACTTTTGTATTCTGTTGACCTTTGCATCAGAAAGATTATCAACTGCTAAACATTTGTGTGTGATGCCAGCTCTAATGATCAAGCATGGATTTTGATGGATCAATCAAGTAGGTCAATGAGCTGGCCTAGTGATTCCAGAATGAATTCGAGAGTGAATGAGGTTCTTGAATTAAATCCCCTAATGACAATGAAGGCAAATACTTAATTCTGGACATGAAGACAGGTCTCTCTGGATTGATTGGATAATAACCTTTTGGTTTATATACAATTTTTTTGATGGTTTAAAAGGGTATATTGGTCCAATTATCAAGTGTTTCTGATGAAGGCTGTGTTGGAACCTTGGATTTTAAAAGAAAAAAAAAAGGAAAGTAAAAAGGGAAATGGTAAAATAAAGATAAGTGTTTCTTTCCAAGTATTTGGTTAAGATGAGATATATCTGATGACTTTTTGGTGAGTTCTTATATATTTTGGCAGTGTTGATTAGTCGCTAAGAAAAGGCAATGTATGTTTTAAGTTGGGTTAGGATATTGGAGAGTGTTATTGTTGTCAAAATCTCTACTTCTTTAGAGCTCCAAAAATGTTTTGATCTCAAAAGAGAAATTCTTTTAATTTTTTTTTTCCAAATCTTTATCCCCAACTCTTTCCTTTTATAACTAAACAGGGGAAAGTGCTTTCTCGATTCTTTTCTTTTCTTTTTTGTCAAAATCTGAAGTTTCAAACACAATTGAAGGTTTTTGAGCGAGGACAATGAGAAGAAAATAAAAAAAACAAGAAAATTAATTCTTACTAATGTTTGTTTCATCAAGAATTAGTGTAAGAAAGTAAACAACTTTCTAATTGTGGCATTTGATTTTCAAGAAAATGAACATATTTTGAGAAAAAACCGGATGGCTTTCCTGCCTAATATATGTGTTTGGATATCTAAAGTGTGGATCCCACAAAAAATGTTTTAGTCAAACTCCTTTGATGGTTAAAAAAAGGCTCATTTTTGTTTTCTGATAAAAAAGAAGGAAATTTGTATGAAAGAAAAATGAAAAAAAATGAGGAGAAGAACATGTTCTTCATCTTACCCTTCACCAATGCTTCCTTGTTTCTGCACTTATACAATGATGGGTAAAATGGGTAAATGAAAAACTTTTCTCATTCACTCCTCTCAGCCAAACATCAAAATCAAAATTTTCTACATTCGTCGTACATATTCCTAATACAACCAAACAGCCTTCAGAAAAACTTAAATGTCACTTTTCTAACATTTCACTTTCCGGCCTTTTCTTGAGTGTAACAGCAGTTGCATTTGATGTAATAGGTTCGGTTACTTTCAAATACGAAAAAAGGCTCTTCAGCCCTTCTCGATCATCTTCCCGTAATTTGCTTCCTTTGTGCTAGGTTTCTTTTTATATCAACGTTGTTCTTCCACACTCGTTGTGATCACGAGTACTGTTTCTTACGGTACTTGGAGAAATCTCGGTTTCATCATAACTAGTAAGTTTTATCGAACCGGTCCTTCTCTCAATATGTTATGTCCAGTTTTATCAATTTTCTCCACAAAATTTGCATGATTTCAAATTGATTTCGTCTTTTCACGTAATGGGATCTTGAAAATTTCTGCAAATATTATCATTAGTCTCTGTTCAGTTGTACTTTTTATTTTTATTTTTTATAATGCTGTTCAGTTCTACTTTATTGTCTTCAGAAGAGTTTAATTTTTTTTCCCTCTATTTTCTTATTTTGTTTGATTGGTTGACTGGCTTGCATCCTATTTATATTTTTAAGGTTTTAAGTTTCTTAGCAGAATGTTAGGATGTGTGAATTCTGCATTTCAACTTACTATTTTGAGGAATAAAAATGGAATCAAGATGAAAACTAGAGAGGAAATGAATTAAAGAAAAAAGAACACCAAAGAATACTAAGAAATTAGATTCTATAAGGGTTAGGGTTTGCAGAACCCATAAGCCATAATAATGAAGTGAAGCACTGCTAAAGAATGACGGCATTGGTTCTGTGGATGGTTTTAAATTTCACCAGCATGCTCGTGAAATTTCGCCAAAATGCCCCCAGCAGAATTCCCTCATTTCCATTTTGTCAAAATCTCGGCGAAATGTAGCGAAATATTTTCCCAAAATTTCTCCAAATTCTGGCGAAATGCTTGGCGATATCGAAATTTAAAACCTTGGTTCTGGGTTTAGTCTATCCAGGACAAAGCTATGGTGCAGTCAGATATCCCTGAAATACACATGCCTTGATATACCACCTTGGGCACTTGATATATGAGACTAAACCTGTAAGTTTTTCTAGTATTTTTAAGTGTAATCTTTTTCATTTTTGCTTACAAATACTTTTGTGAGAGTGTTTTGTCCACTTTTGTATGAGAAAACAAGTTTCAGGACACATTCTAGTGTTCTTCTATTTGGTGTTATCTTAGTAATTACATCTTTCCAGGTTTATTATTTCTTCAGTAGTGTTTTAACCACATTGTCCTAATTCTGGGTTTTGTTTTTCCCTATTAGGGGTGCACCATAAGAGAGCAGAAATCCATTTCAAGCATTTCTTGGCACTTCTTTTAAACAGTCTGAGATAGATGCTGACCTGATGGGTAATATAATTGGGTCATTTATTTCGGGTTTCACGAGAATTATTGGTGATCTATTTGGTGCTCCACTTGACTTTCTCAGTGGAAAATCTTGCAGGTAAAAATCGTTCATGGTGTAAACCATTACGACTAAAAATTTATCATACATTGATGTTCATTATCATGATTTTATCTGTATTTTATGTCACACTTTATTTTTTAGTTGATACCCCTTCAAAGTATGATTCCGTCTGCATTTTCGTCTTTACAGTTTATTATTCAGTTAAACACACTCTTCCAGGTGTTTTATTCACATATACATTTGATTTTAAGCTACTTAGAAAATATAGAATGAGAGTGAGAAAATATAGAATGAGAGTGATGAGCACCAACATCCATGATGGTCTGATGGTATGAATCCTCAACAGAGGCTGAGGGATCAAGTCCTCACGGGTTGATTTGTCCAGTTAAAGGTTGACAAAACCTGCACGTAGTGGCTCATATGATATTTGATACACCCTAGGTGATGTAGGGTGAAGAAAAGAGTTAATGAATCTAGTCACAACGCACACAACCTTCTAGAGTTGCTAGGGTTTAAGGGCAAAACCTTGGAACAGTAGGAATAAAAGAGAAAAAGCTTCTCAATCTATTTTCATAAAACGTCTAATAATAATCTCTCTACAATATCTTCCCTATTTATAAGAAAATCCCATCTCAAGCAACTAAACTGCTACAAACAACCTTAAAAGAAATAAGTAAATAAAAGTTACTAAAACGGGTAAAAATACTTCGGAGGGCATTTTGAGGGTCTAACGACCTCAAACGGTCAAAAAACATCTCACTTCACTGCATAGCAGTGAGTCTTGTAGATCTCATCGTTAGCTTTCCGAATTGATATTACGGGCCTAATTCTGACACCAGAGCCCAAAGTTATACCCGTTTGGAGCCACGGTGCGCACAATGCATCGTGTTTTGATCCAACACTTCTAAGTAAGCATCCGTGGTCATCACTGGGACAGAGTAGGTGTACCCAAAATAGAATACAGTGATGATCTAATTTAAAAAATCTAAATTACAATAGTGTGTTTGATGACATATTAGAATAGAGTTATACAATTTTTTTTTTTTGAACCTCCAAAAAATAGTTCCTTTCTTGAATTTATTTTGGCTAAATCATTGTTTTGTTTGAATCATGTTTCAGGTCAGTATGTGGGTCGACATGGGATTTGATCTGTTACATCGAGAATTTCTGTGTAGCAAATCTTCTGAAGATGGTCATGGTGTTGGTTCTGTTCTACATCGGTGAGTTAATATGATTTGCCTATATGACGAATATCTACCATGGTGTTTAAACTCGGTATCGGATCGGGGATCGACCCCGGCACCAGTCCGATATCGAGTTGGATCGCCGATCCAACTTGGGATCGGCCTATCCAAAACATGGCCCATTTTTATTTTACTTTTTAAAAAGAAACCTTTTGAAGGGATATTGGATCGTCTGATCTGACTCGTCCGAAACTAATCTGATCTGATCTGATCCAGATGATTTGACTCAGTTTCGGATCGAGTCAGAGATTTTTTAATAAATTCGAGATCGGCTTGGGATCGAGAATCGTCCCGAGCCAATCTTGAGTTGGATCGGCCAATCCGGACTGGTATTGGCCGATCCTTTACACCATGAATTGTCTACTGTCCTGTTGTTATAGTTATTATTGATTTCCATACTTTTGTACATGTTTATTCCCTTTATATGCAGTTCTTCTGTTCTTTTATATGCTATATAAAATGGGAATCTGCCAGTGTGTTGGTAGAAGTCTGTGCAAAATGCTTTGGGCATGCTTTGTTTCTTGCTTCTCCATGTGTGAGTATGGATGCACATTCTTGTGTATAACGGTACGAACGATGAAAAAGACGAGACGAGAACATCAAATTGAAATGGAAGAGTACTATGATTCTAGTGAAGAAGAATTTACAGACAAAAGCTTATCGTATCACATACCTAGACCGGTAGAAGTTAGGAGATCACTATCATCACATCGATCGAGAGATTACAGAAGATTTCACTTGCACAGGTCGTTGCGACCAAGGAATCACCGTATAAGAATTGGAATTAGCAGAGGTTCAGTTTACATGAATAACAGAAACCCCATTAAGCATGGTAAGCAGCATCTTAGTGCAGTACACAACATCAGGGTGACTCAAATGTCAAAGTATGTCCAGAAAGGCTCCAGCATCAATGGCCGGATTTATCGAAAGAGAAATTGTTGAGGATCTGATCCGGAAGAAGAAGCCACACAGAGAGAAATTGGTGAGGATCTTCAGACAATATTCTTCTGAACATAGCCATCATTTTTTTCTGCATGCTACTTCTATTGGGAAGTACCAAACTTTTTGGGGGTCTGGGGGTATAATGGTAATTTCACCTTCTAATTATTTTAACCCTAGCTACGGGAATTTGTCATGCTTTTCGTGGCTGCTCTTAGTAACACTTTTTTTTCCGAGCTTTGGAGAATAGTAGAATTTGGTGTGCATTCGTGAACGTAGACAATATTTGCCGAACCACGTAAATCTGTATTGTATGTGCTTGATTTCTTCTTCATCTCATTTATTTTTAACAGATTGTAGTTGATTAGGCGGAGTTTGAAGGAAAGAAAAGTATAATGCAACTTTTCATTGGTTTTTGAGTGTACATGAGAGGAAAATATGGAACCCATAGGCTTTGTTTGGATATCAAGAATGAACCAGAAAGCTGGTTGGGAAAGTAATATGCCAGAAAGTAATGTTGGAAAGTGAAATTTAATTTTCTTGGTAGCTGTTTGGTTTTCAGGAATATGTATGACTATGACAGAAAATTTTGATTTTGATGTTTGGTTTATAGGAATGAATGAGAAAAATTTCTCATCTGCCCATTTTACTCTTCATTGTACAAGTGTACGAAGAAGGAAGTGAAGGGTAGGATGGGGAACATGTCATTCTCATCTTTTCATTTTCTTTTCCTACAAGTTCTTTTGTTATTTGTCGGAAAAAAAAAGGGCCCTTTTTCTACATACAAAGGAGTTTGAGTGAAACATTTTTATGGGACCCACACTTTTTGGGTATTCAAACACGCATATTGTGCATGAAAGTTTTATTTCCTTTATTTTCCCAAAAATTCAACTATCCAAACGGAGCCTAAGACAATATTCTTCTGAACATAGCCATCATATTTATCTGCATGGTATTATAATGAACTTAAGGTTGTAATTGCATGAGCGGATTTTGAAGGAAAGAAAAGTATAATGCAACTTTTCATTAGTTTTTGAGCGCAGACGAGAGGAAAATATAATACTCATAATTGTTTTCAAAGCACCCGACTTTCCATTAAAACCCCACTAAGCTTTTGTTTTTTCCTCTTCAAAAGCACAGGGAAATAAATTAAACTTGAGTTTACTTCCTTTCGTACAAAATCTGGGTTCGCTCTTAACCTGAAGGTGCAAAGCACAGGGAAATAAATTAAACTTGAGTTTACTTTCCTTTCGTACAAAATCTAGGTTGGCTCTTAACCTGAAGGTGCCTAACCAAGATTTGCTTATGAGTTTAGACCCATCGGCCTATGTAATTACATCTATAAAATCATTGCAAGGATCGTGGTTAATCGTATGCGGTCTATAATGCACAAGTTAGTTGCACCTAACCAAAGTGCATTTGTGCCCAAATGATCTCTTTACGATAATATTGCCCTTGCTCATGAGATTAGTCATACTGTCAATCTTAAGAAAAAAGGAAAAAATTGTTTGTTCAACCTGAAAATAGACCTTAGTAAAGCCTATGATAAAATCAAATGGGAATATATTGAGAAAATGTGATTATAGCTTGGTTTTGATACTCTATGGACTAAATTAATTATGAAATGTATTACTTCTGTTTCATATATCATTTTGATCAATGGTTCGACTGTGGGGTTTTTTTTTTTTTTTGGAAGTTGGCTGTGGGTTTCATTAACCCTAAAAGAGGGTTGAGACAGGGTGATCCCCTGTCTCCATACATTTTTATTTTGGCTCAGCAAGCCCTCTCTCTAGCCTTGGAAAAAGACGTGTCAATGAATCTCATTCATGGAATAAAAATTAGTCCTAGAGGGCCTGCTATTTCTCACTTGATGTATACTAATGGCCTCCTTTTATTTGGTAGAACTAAAGCATTTGAATGTGGTATCATCAAGGATATTCTTTCCCAATTTTGTTATGAGGCTGGTCATTCAATTAATTGTGGGAAATCTGTTGTATGTTCTATCCCAAACTTGTCTCGAATTGAGAATAGGAGACTTGCTCATATTTTTGGTGTCTCTTGGAAGGCTGAGCTAAAATCCTACGTTGGTATTCCTTCTTTTTCTGGTTGTCTTTCTAAAAATCATTTTACTGATCTAATTGCTAGGGTTAGTAACAGATTTTCAGGTTGGAAATCAAAATTTTTAAACGAAGCTGGGAAATGTATACTCATCAATTCTGTTTTGGCTAGTCAACCTCTTCATCTAATGTCTACTCTCAAAATCCCTATTTCTGTTGTGAACTGGTTTGATAAAATTGCTCCAGATTTTCTATGGAAAAAAACTAGGCGTGATCGTTCTCTTCACACGATCAGCTGGGCTGCAAACCAAAGCGTTTAGGGGGGCTAAATATCAAAAAACCAAGAGAATTCAATGAGGCTCTTCTAGCCAAACGAGTCTGGGCTCTTTATTTTGAACCTGAATCTCTATGGTCTAAATCAGTTTCTGCTAAATATATTAAGAATAACAGTATTCTTGATATCATTCCCAAATCAAATGATTCTGTTATGTGGAAAAATTTATGCAAAGTGAGATATATTGTGAAGCGTGGTTTGGGTTGGATCATTCTCAATGGAAGGGATATTCCCATTAACAATCCCAACTTGATCCCTCAGTCTAATATCCCACCCAATCATTTCTTTCCTGCACATTTGAATGTTGTTACTGATTTTATTGACCCTGAGAGTCGATCATGGAACTATAGCATCATTGATACTTGGTAGTCTCCACATCTTGCTGAGATCATTTAAGCTATACCTCTTCACTCTTCTGGTAATGTTGATAAAGTAATATGGGCACCGACTACCTCTGGTAAATTCTCTGTTTCTTCAGCTTATAATCTTTTATTTGAATTTACAAATCCTCCTAATGGTAATATTTGACTGCTCCTTTGGCACCTACCTTGTGCCCAGAAGGTAAAATGTTTTATACGGAAATGTTTTCACAATGGGATCCCTACTTATGATATGTTGAGTAGATTAAACACTCGGGGTGGAGGAATGTGTTCTCCGTCACTAAGCTATTGAATCTCCTATGCATTTTTTTGCCCACTGTATTTTTGCTAAAGCTATCTGGTTTTCTTGTGCAGGTGGCAGGAATGACCATCTACTCTCTCTCCATTCTGTTTTTGATTGGTTTACTCTACTATTTTCTGTTTCTAACCTTCAATTTCCTACGCATTTAGTTAACTTAGCTGCTGCTATTGAAAATTTTATTTGGGCAATATGGCTCACCCGTAACAAAATGATTTTTGAAAGCTCCACCCCGAGTATTGATTTCACTTCCTCTCTCTTTTATTCTCTACAGTCGGATACTTGTTCACTGATGGATCAAAAAGCTCATCTGAAGAACTCGTTAAAGATCAAGGAATGTATCAATGTTCGTTGGACTCGCCCACCTCATGGTTTTATCAAACTCAACACGGATGGAGCTGCCCACAGCAATCCAGGCAATGCTGCTGTTGATGCTGTTTGTAGAGATGTTGATGGTCGCTTCCTTTGTGCTACTGCTCTCTATATTGGCACCACTTACTCCCTTGCTGAGGAAGCTTTCGCTATCAAAGATGGACTCACTTTGGTGTTGCATTCTGGGTTCAAACAGATCATAATGGAATGTGACTGTTCAACTCTAGTTTCTATTATTTGCAATTATCCTAAAGATGCTCTATGGAAAATCCACCTTATCATTTCTGACATTTTCACTCTTAGTGCTCGTTTTGATAACATTAGTTTTTCTTGTATATTTCGGGAAGCAAACGCCGTAGCACTCTTGTGCTAACTTTGCTTTAAATTTCTTCTCCTGTACTTGGGTTGGTTCCCCTTTAGCCATTGGTCAATCTCTTGCCAATGACTTTGCTGTTGAATTACTTGTAAATACCCTTTTCGCATAAATTGAAAGGTGTCCATTTGATTGATAAAGATGTATTAGTTATGTCTCTTTCTTATTAATTATTAAGTATAAGATCACTATCTTAAGACTATTATTAGTCTTTGCTGTTGAATTACAAGTAAATATCGTTTTTTAAAAAAGAAAAAAAAAATTAAAGATCAATATGAACATTTAAAGTACAGAGGCATAAGGACCTTTAAGCACTAATTAACTAAGATCAGCCTGAATCGGATCGGCCAGAACCGATCCCATTATACCATTATATATATATATATATGTATGTATGTATACATTTTTTTATCTATTTATAACTGTTTTCAGTACTGCTATGAGAACAATTTGTGATTTCTGTATCTCTACATCATTTTCTATCTGATTTTTTTTTTTTAAATTTTCGATTTTCAATATTTATTTATTTATTTATTTTTGAAAAGGTAAGTTCCATTATATATATATATATATATATATATATATATTTGTGTGTGTTTAAACATTTCATATGTTATCATATAAATTAACTTCTATCATATCCTTTTATTATGTCAATAATCAGAGTTTAATAATGTTCATAAAACGACTTCCCACATAAGTGATAAACTGATGGGTAATCTTCCTCTACTTTTTGTAAGTACTTAAATCGTTTAATTATATTAAATGCACTTGTGGATTAAAGTAAGTGCTTTAACAAGTTAGTGTTGCATTTGACAATGCTTAAGTATATGCTTATTTGTACTTATAACTTATTCAAGTACTTTTTTAAGAGTGCGGATCCTCTGTGATGAACTCGCCGTGTGATGGGTGTGTGATAATTTTGCCCTCACCTGACATGTTTTATAGGTCTCTCATTACGCACCCATCACAGGGCGTGTTCATCACAGAGGATCTACGTCCCTTTTTAAATCATAAGTGTGTTTGGTAATGAGGAATAGGTAGGTCCTACCCATAAAGCAGTAGAGGAAGATAATCCAAAAGGAAAAGTTGTTGCTAACTTCTCCTTACTACGTAAATGAGATATTCTCAGTCATAAATGAAATCTGGTTATAACCAAATTTACATGGTCTCTCAGGATATTGAGAAAACTGCTTTCAAAATTCCTCTTGACAATTTTTATTATACAGTCATAAATGATTTGTCTTCTTCCACGATATTTTGAAAACAGCCACCATTCAAAACTAGTTTAAGCCCTTCTGAACATGCAATTCCTTAATTTCCTGGGCAACGAGAGAGTCGGTGATTCCAAGGAATATAGGACGGCATTCAAACTCATGGGACTCACTTTTTTCTTTTTTTTTTTGTTTTGGTCTTAACCTCGTTGGTGTCCCACACCAACAAAGTTGTGGGCTAATTTATGTTCGGGGTGGGAGCATTACAGGTATACTCTTGGCCACGAGAGCTTTTAGTAGGATTTGAACTCCAGACTTATCTCTGGAGACGCCGACTAAAACTCGGACTTACCTCCGGAGACGCCGACTAGAGCCCAACTTGCTTACAAACTGAGTCACACAACAGTGGTTCATGGGATCCACTTTTCAAAGTTATAATTTGACTGTTTGCAAGGTATATAAATTATACCGATAAATTGCTTCCTTCTTTTAAAATTAAGGCTGTCAAGGAACCGAGTTCAGAGCTCGAGCTTAGCTTTCATGAGCTACGCTTGAGCTTAACAGTTAGACTTGCAAGCCGAACCTGAGCTTTAAAAGAAGCTCATTTCTTAGCAAGCCTGAGTCGAGTTTCAATGAGTCGGTTGGGTTAAAGCTTGACTAGCTTACTTTATTTTAAAAACATTTATAATTTTATATTATTTATGAACATAAAATAATATTAATAAATTTTAAAAGTAAAATATTACATGGTGTATTTTATGATTTTTTTTTTTTTTTTTTAACATTATCTATGTTGAATTTATCGACTTTACAGTTTTGCAATTAACATATTTTGGGCTCATGTGACTCGCTAACATTATTGGATCCAACTGAACTTTTATGAGCCAAGCTTGAGCTCGAAAAACATCATCAAGCTTAAGCTGAGCTTGAAACCAAAAAGATTTAACGAACCTAAGCCAAAATTGAGCCTTGGTTAAGGTTTATAAGTACTGATGATCCCTCAATTTGAATATTCAAATTGAGCCAATAAGAAGAAGCCACCTGACAGACTCTCAGGCATAATCTATCCCTTTCCTGCCTGACTATACATATCTGAGAATAGACTTTATGATCTAATCTTGAGACTAATGAGATAATTTGATCTCATTCCAAGTCCAAGAATAGACTTTATGATCTAATCTTGAGACTAAGGAGACAATTTGATCTTATTCCAAGTTCGAGAATAAACTTTATGACCAAATCTCGAGATTGAATAAAGACAATTTGATCTCATTCCAAGTCCGAGAATAGACTTTATGATCTAATCTCGAGATTGAATAAAGACGATTTGATCTCATTACAAGTCCGAGAATAAACTTTATGATCTAATCTCGAGACTAAGGAGAATTAGATCTTATTTAAAGTCCGAGAATAGACTTGGTGATCTAATCTCGATCAAAAGGAGAGTCCAAATTGAAAATATGAGTGATGACCCTCATTTAGCTACAGAGGTTCACACCGATTACATCAAAAACACTGAATAGTTATTTAAGAAACAATGACATTGCCTTAGTCGTGAAGTAACCTGAACTTCTTTTTATGTCCCAAGCCCTAAAAGAAGACTGCTTCGGGATAATCATACGCCAAGTATAAAGACACCCGATCACATGTTTAGGTTGTGCTACAAATTCAAATATGACTTTATCCGATGTTGCGAAGTCTTACAATCATAATTGAGTTAAAATCATTTCGAGCTCGGGGACAATACCCCGAGCTTCTTAAAATATCTATACAATAAAACAAGAAAAGGGGGAGAATCAAGATGCCTAAAGGAATGGTGGCCAGAGAGACGTCCCATTAGACCCATGACGGTTGTTGGCAGTTAAGCCAGACTCACATGGGCGATGTCACATCAAAGGGACCGAGCATAAGGCAGAGATTTTTGCACACTTGTACAAAGTGACAGGTGACAGTCGAGGTATGGGTTGGGACACGTGGAATCATCCTATCGTGTCTGGCCCCCGATGATTGACACTTGTCCCTTACACCTTGTTTGAGAACTTTGGCTATAAAAGCCCTCATTCTCATTCAAACAAGAAGGAGACTACGTGTGAGGAGGAGCTGCTGACAGATTCAAAGCTCTCTGACTTAGAAACTTTTCTGTTTGTGCCATCTCTGATCCGTTCCTTAGGATTTCAAACCTCTTTCTTAAGTCTGTTTGTGATTTGACCTACTCGGACAAGGAAACCCCGTATTGAAACGACTTTCAAGTTTAGGCCAATACGAGACAGGCTTTTGAACCGACTTTTTCTATATGGTTAACCAGTCATGAGGTGACATATGTCACTTAGTTAGACCTCTTTTGTTAATCGTTTTCGGGGATCAACAATACCAGCTGAGCTTGACAAAATTTGGTTGGTTTATGATCTAATTTAGAATCATTTTAAGTCAATTAAAATTTAAAAAAAAGAAAAATTATCAAGCTTGAGCCAAGTTTGAACCGAAATTAAGTCAAACCTGAGCCTTGGTTAAGGTTTATGAACCTGAACCGAGCTGGGTAAAGTTTGCTTGCTTACGATCTTATTTAAAACCATTTAAGGCAATTCGGGAAAAAAACAAGAAGAAACCTTATCTTCTTTCTTTTTTTTTATTTTTTTTTATTTTTTTGGGTAAAGAAGGAACATTATCCAGCTTGAGCTGAGCTTGACCAAAATTTTTTAACAAACCTAAATCAAACCTGACCCTTGGTTAAGGTTTATGAGTCAAAGCTTGGCTCATTTACAGCCCTATTTAAAACCACTTAAGCCAAGTTGCAAAAAAATATATAAAAAACACAAAAGAACAAAAAAATTGATGTGGATAGATACAAAGTTGCTTGTCCTTCTATGAACTTTCTTAAGATAGAAAGAGAGTCAAAATAAGTGTGCAATTAACATATTTTATTGGTAAAATAAATCCAGTTCTTATAAATACATTTCATGTGGACTATAACTATACATAAGAAGTCATGTCTACCCACTTGTTTTTTAATGCTTTCAAGTAAATTTCATGCTGATGTGATATTTCTTAGCCAAATTCTTCCTCATTCCCACAATCTTCACCCCATGGATTTGACCATCCATTTCACACTTTTAAACTGATAAATTACTATTTTATCCGGTTTTTAAATTTTCATATATTCAATTTTCAATCAATTAAAAAAAAAAAAGGTAAACTCCACTTAGACCCCCTTCACCTTTTTGTCAAAAGCACTTACACCCTCTCACCTTTCTGAAACGTCACTTACACCTCTTAGGTTTGCACTGCAATGCAAAGACACCCCTTATGTTAACTTTTTATTTAAATATTAATAAAAGTCTTGATGCCATTCAAATTTTCTACTATATTATCCTTATGTAAAGCCATAACATACATTTATACCCTTTTTTTTTTGTTTAATGTCATTTATATCCACCACCACCACCCCAATACCACCACCACCACCTAAGTGTGCAAGGGATGCACATTCGGTGGTGGTGGCATTGGGGTGGTGGTGTAGTGGTGGTGGTGGTGGAGTGGTGGGGGTGGTGGTGGTGGGGGAAGTAGTGGTGGTAGTGGTGAAGGTGGTGTGGTGGGGTGGTAT
>JAUPMG010000014.1:18590985-18604626 GCA_031762675.1 Pachysandra terminalis
GGTTGTGGGGCCGGTGGCTGGGTGGGGGGGGGGGTGGTGGGAGCGGTGGTGGGGGTCGGGGTGATGGTGGCATGGTGGTGGTGGTGGTGAGGTGGTGGGGTTGTGATGGTTGTGGTGGTGGTGGGGTGATTTTAGTTGTAAGAGTATGGATTTAATAATACAGGGTTAAAAGGGTAAATTTATATATCTTCTGTTAATATTTAAATAAAAAGTCAATATGAGAAGTGTCTTTGTATTATAGGAGAAAACCTCCAAGGTTGTAAGTGGCGTTTTTGAAAAATGAGAATGTGTAAATGCTTCTGACAGAAAGGTGAGGAGGGTGTAAGTAGAGTTTACCCTAAAAAAACACATAGATAAAGACCCCACACACAGTGAGACATATCTTTTCAACTTCTAATCTTTCCTTTTTGGGTTAAATCATCATTGATCATGTGGGATTTTGAACCATCTGATACATTGACTTACTGTTGACCTTAACTACTAACACTTTTGGTTCCATCCCACTTGATTGGTGGAGGGAGGAGGAGACTCTTTATCTTCTACTCTGAAAAAGCTAGCAGTAGAACCCAGACTCTGACCAATCCATATATATATATATATATACGATCAATTTATTAACTTTATCACACTTTCCACGTACCTTCCTCGTCCTTATCCACGTAAGCTTAGTGCCACGTCATGACCGCCTATCTCTGTATTGTTACTCAAGTTTATGGGGCGGGTTTTGGTTACTCTTATCCGGATCCTATTCCAAATAGCTATGCTCCGCATGTCCCCAACTGCGGGTTTTATACCATAAACCCATTTATCCATCAAGTATAACCGATTCAACTGATCCAATGTTTTTTGTTTGTTTGTTTTAATTTATAAATTGAATGGTCTAGACCAGTATCGCACTGGAACGGTCCAGTTAATCCATTTTCTTTTTAAATGCAATCCATTTTTGTACTAATCTGGACCGGCTATTATTGCTAGTCCAGACTAGGATCGGCTGAGACCGATCCAGTTAATCCATTTTTTTTTAAACGCATTCCAGTTTTGTACTAGATCCAGACCGGTTATTATTGCTAGTCCAGACCAAGATCGATCGAGACCGATCCAGTCCCCAATACCAAGACTTTAAACACCCTGTTTTAGGGCCGTTAATGACAGGTCTTTCTGCACCATATGTTTCTAGCAAATTATCAATTTTAAGGAAAAAATATATATTTTAATAAATTTACTATGTTTTTATATAAAAATATATATGATTAATCACAGATATGCAAACCTCAAGAATGAGACTAGCTAGGCTCGGGTTGGGAAAAAACTGGATCCGATTCATGCATCGCCGAACCTTTTCATCAACCTTTTAAGCCTCGGGATCAAGGATCGGATTGGTCCTGGCCAATCCAGATTTGGACCGACGATACCGGCCGATCCGGATCCGATCCAATTTTTGTATTATCAAATTTTTTTTTTTACATTTGGATTGGTCAGACCAACGGTACCAGTCGGGACTGGTAAAAATCAGACCGGTCCAGGTCGATATCTATTGTACCGTTTCATTTATAAATAAAAAAAAGAAAACAAAAAAAAACTTTGGATCAATTGGACCAATTGTATCGGCCGGTCTGTACCTGTATCGATTGGATCGGTCCGATTCAAAGCCTCACGATACAATAGTTGCATAATGGTTTGGAATCGGACCAGTCTTGACTGATCCCGATAAGGACCGGTTGGGACAGATCGCACCAGACGGAATACCCATTTAACCCGCCCCATTCCCATCCCTAGCCCCACTCATGCCAACCCAAACCCATTTGAAACCGATAAACTCAGGTGCACGATCATACACGTGATAGCTCCACCGTTCTAGTTAGGAATGTCTTTGTGGATAATGCACGAGGCATGACGCATCAAGCGTACTTGGACGAACAATAGGATGACGTGTCCATCCCATCCACCGTTGAATCACAACTCACGAGGACCGAGGAAAACCAACATCCGTCCAAACGTGTCAAAAAAGCGGCGCTTGGTCCTAGCTGTGGGTGTAAACGAGTCGAGCCTTGCCGAGTTTTGCCGAGCTCGGCTCGGGCTTATGAAATCTGGACAAGGCTCGGGCTCGGCTCAAGCTCGGTAAAAATTTCAGGCTCAGGCTCGCTATTTTTTCAAGATTCAGGCTCAACTCGTAAAAGCTCGGCTCGTAAATTCTCGACTCGTTAAAAGCATGGAAATAAAATACAATTCAGCAATAATTATTTCTTTTTTTTAGAAATTCAGCACTAATTTAATAAAATTAATTAAAGTTTTTTAATTACTTTAACTTAAACATGTCACTAATTAATTTTATATTTAATAATTAAGATTATATATATATATGATACTATGAATACAAATTTATATATGATATATAAAATAGAGCTGAGCTTTAACCGAACTGAACCTACCTAAGTTAGGCTCAAGCTCGTTAAAATAATGACCTTTTTTTTTGGCTCAACCTTGACTTGCGAGCCTAAATATTGAGTCCAAGTTCGGCTAATACGAGCCGATCCCGAGCCGAGCTAGCTCGGCTCGTTGACAACTCTAGTCTCAGCCGACTTGTATATCCGTCCAAAAAGTCTTACGTAAGTAGTGACAGAATCACCGAAACTACGTCCGCGACACGTGGCACTTCCGCTTTCTACGATCGACGCTTGTCCGGCTGCGGTCAGCTGTACAGAGAAATAGTCTCTCCCACGTGTGTTCTAGAAACTATTTGCCTACCTCGACACGTGTCGTTTATCTTTCTATAAATAGCTTGCTCTCTCTTATGTTCTAAGTTTCAAGCGCCTCAGAAGCAGAGAGAAGAGAGAGAGAGAGAGAAAAGGAAGGAAAGAGGAAGAAAAATCATGACCGCTGATTTACATTTACCTCCGGGCTTCAGATTCCATCCAACGGATGAGGAGTTAGTGATGCACTATCTTTGCCGTAAATGTGTGTTGCAGCAGATCGCCGTTCCCATAATCGCCGAGATTGATCTTTATAAATACGATCCATGGCAGCTTCCTGGTAAATTTTTTTCCTCATTTTATATAATATAAAAAACCCCATAAGATATATCTTTTTAGATTTTAATTTATATAATTTTTTAATTCTTTTTTAACAGAGATGGCATTATATGGGGAGAAAGAGTGGTATTTCTTTTCTCCAAGAGACCGGAAATATCCAAACGGGTCACGCCCGAACCGAGCTGCCGGAAGCGGGTACTGGAAGGCGACCGGAGCCGATAAGCAGATTGGGAATCCGAAGCCGATTGGAATAAAGAAGGCTTTGGTGTTTTACGCAGGAAAGGCTCCGAAAGGAGAGAAAACAAATTGGATTATGCATGAGTATCGGCTAGCCAACGTTGATAGATCAGCTCGGAAGAAAAACAGCTTAAGGGTACTGTTACTAATTTGAGCCTATATTGAAATTTTCATGATAAAGAAGGGGTAAAGTGGACATGTTGAGGTCGTGTCGTCAAATGACTATTTTGACCTCACCAACTTTCAGGAAAGCTAAGTTGGTTTCACCCCTCCGTTGTTGAAAAAGTGAGAATCACAGGGGCAAAATCAGTCTTTCTGACGATGGCGAAACATTTCAGTGAGATATCACACATTTCCTTCACTATCTGTTGGAAAGAGCAGAAAAAAAAATTGATAATATGCTCCTCAGGTCTATCATGCTCAATGGACACTTCCCTTAATCGAGAAATCCATCAGATCCCAGCCGTTGAATTGGTGAGCCTTATCATAATAATTCATAAATGGTGGGGTCCATGGAGAATGATAAACCTAGGGTCCATTTTATTTATATATATATAAAAAAAAATACTTATATGGACGGATTAGATTCCTTTTGTTTTGTTTTATTGGGTATAGTGTCTGACCAGATAAAGAAAGTGAACGGTAGAAAAATAGTGGACTTTGTGGGGCTGTGATTTGCTCTGCTGAAAACTAATCAGGCGTTCATATTTTTTTGCAGCTTGATGATTGGGTCTTGTGTCGGATATACAACAAAAAAGGAACCATAGAGAAGCAACAAACCGCGAACCGGAAATCGAATTGCTCGGAGATCGTGGACCAAAAGCCGGAAATCTTGAAACATAGCGGGAACGCCTTTGCGCCACCACCGGCGCTATCGCCTTCGACGGTGCACGATTTTGTGTACTTCGACGGATCAGATTCGATCCCAAGATTACACGCGGACTCCAGTTGCTCGGAGCACGTGGTGTCGCCTGAATTCACGTGCGAGAGAGAGGTCCAGAGCGAGCCGAAATGGAACTGGGAAAAAGACCTAGATTTTCCGTTTAATAACAATGATGCCATGGCAACCGATAACCCTTTCGCGCAGTTCAATAGCAGCAATAATCAGCTGTCGCCATTGCAGGATATGTTCATGTACCTGAAGAAGCCGTTCTGATGTGATTTACATCAAGCGGTTGTGGCTGTTTGTTTTAGTGTGTCGGAACCATTCTTCGTCGGTACGGGACGTAGCACCGGATACTTAGCACAGTACAGGAGACAGAAAGTTCATGAGTGTGGTGCACGTGCGAGTCGAACATGAGTTTTTAGGAAGTTGTACGAAGTGGGTTTTGCTAACATGGCCGGTGGGGTCACGAGATGAAGTTGCTCTAGATGATGTCACGATTTGAAGTTGCCCCAGATGTTGGTCATGGTGGTCTGACAAAGCATGTTAGATTTTTCCACCATGCTAATGTATGTGTAGGCGTAGGTGTGTGTATAGCTTGTATATATATATATATATATGTAGACATGCAATTGTGGGGGTCTCTATATTCTTCCTATACTTGTATAAGAAAGATTTTTCCTTTTATGGTTGGTGTATTGGTGGGGTTTGGATGAAATCAAAGAAAAAGTCTATTTGGGAGATTAGTCTAAACTTGTGATTTGATATGCATTCAAAGAAGTTAGTTTTAGCTACTTATTGGAAAATTCTAACCATATTGGTGGGCCCACACTTGCCCATGTTCCATGCTGGATAATTAGCAATGTCTTTGTATTGGTCATGGACAAATTGGTCATCTTTGTGAACAATCACCTTAGAAACAAAGACATCAGAGAAATCTTGAATAGAAGAAAAAGATGTGATGGGCCTATTGTTTTCCCTGAGATACTAATGATTTGGCCAATCCAAATCATCTACTTGATAGAAGATTTTCTCAATGTCAATATTTTAACTTGTATAAGTTCCAATAACACTTCAAATTTTAACTTATACAAGTTCCAATAACACATGGATTAGATTTTGTCACATAGATCAATGGTCGTTTAGGTTGCGTTTGGTCTAGCTCAATGGGAGTACTTATTTTTAGCAACAATGAACTTTTTACTTGAAGAAAATAGTGTTTGATAAATACATTTATCTAAGTGTTTATGAAAGTTTAGGGATAAAATAGGTATTATAAAAATATTATTAAAATTTAGATATAATATTTATTTAAAAGCTTTTGAAAGTTTAGGGGTAAAATAAGTATAATGAAAATTTTACTAAAGTTTAGAAATTACTTCTAGAGAAGCTGTTCTCAATAGCTTCTCCCTATGGATAGCCTTCCTTATGGGTAAGCAATTACCCATTAGGTATTATCAAAAACACTTTTAATTTTAAAAAGTGTTTTAATAAATTATAAGTTCAAATAAGCACTTCTATAAGCAAGGTCAAACGCAGCCTTAATTTTGTAAACATTAGTTTAAGATGAGTGATGAGTACTTCAATGCTATGTAATAAATGTATTTGAGATTAAAACTTGGTATGTGATTGGGGTTGAACTAATGTATATTTGAAGAGGTGGGGTTCCTCAAATAAGCTTATACGTTGAAGGCTCCGAATGTTTCATCTCAGATAATCTTCTGTATATAAGGCTCTAGGCTCCGAATATATTTGAGACGAACCTCAAATAATCTTCAATATGTAAGGCTTCGAATATAATTTGAGACTAAAACTATATTTGAAGAAGTGAGGTGAGGATCTTCTGTGATCTGCGTCTTTGTGAACCCACGCCCAAAAAAAGGAAAGCTTTTATCTATTAAGGTAGAAGCCGGTTAAAATAAAGGCTGCTTCAGGTTTATCCTTCTCTTTAGGGTTTTAAAAATGCATATTACCCTTTTTAATGGGGTCACTTGTGGACACATGTCAACTTGCTGCGAGATTCAAAGGAGGTCCACAAAGACGTGGAAGAAGTTGAGTTTCTCAAATAAGTTTCTACGTGTGAAATACCTGTTGATGCAATGTCTCACCAATAAACTAGGAATATTTATATATATATGGTGTCGCTATTTACAGGCATTAGTTTGCTCTGAATATGAATCTTATAACGATATTTTAATCAAATGACAGAAATACCCATTATCTTTTTAGTCAATTAAGACGGTAATGGGTACTGTTGTTATTGATTAAAATATTAGTTTATAATTTTTGTTTCTAGCAAATTAATGCCTGAAAATAGCATCACCCATATATTATTATGGACTGGGATCCTTCTTCTGTGCTGGGATCTCGTGTTCTCCCCCTATGGTACAGAGACAACTAGGGGACGGGGCCACACCTGAAGACAAAAATACCATTTCACCTCCGGTGTTTGTCTCTACCACTGGGCGAGCACACAGGATCCCAGCAAAGAAGATCCCGGCTCTAATGTTATGCATTAAAAAGAAGATAAACTGATACATAGACAGCAACCTGATGTGTATTGACCGGTAAGGTTACACTGCAGTGATCGCAATTGTAAATTGGTATATAATTCAAAGTACTGATTTGGATGTGAATAAAGAAGAAGCAAAAATATCGGTTTGAGTAATGAGGACCCAAAAAAAAAAAAAAACTTAATTTCCTGGAAATTCAGCAAGGCTTCCCAGCCAAAAAATAAAATAAAATCCACAAGGTTCACATTGATGGTAGGTAAGATTTAAAGAGAAAAATGTATGGCTTGGACCACATTTTTCTTCTTAATATTGTAATTGTCAAAGCAATTTTAGTTGCTTTCTTTGACAAATGAATACCTCCAAAACATTAATTGTATTTTTTTATAGGTTAGTTAATTGTTGATCATAATTTTTTTTTTTTTTTTGGAAGGTTGATTTTTTCTTTTCTTGAACATATTTATAATCCCTCAATTATCGTGTTCTATAGAGAAGATAAAATAGAAATGTTAAGAAAGAAAGATAAATCGAAATGAAGAATAAATCAAGCACGCAAAGACATATATTTACGTGGTCGAACAAATAGTGACTACGTCTATGGATGCACCTTATATTTTATTCTTTTTGAAAGCTCAGAAAGAAGTGTTACAAAGAACAACCACGAAAGTATGATAAATACCTTATAATTAGGGCTTGATCATATGGACTTACCGAATACCTCAGTATCATCGGTCTCCACATAACAACAAGAAATCAATTATTGTACAACTCTTTTGTGTCTATGAAAACGTGGGGCCAAGATGTATGCAATCATCTCTTGACAATTATCTGTTCCTACATTTTTTTTTTTTTAAAACTTGAGCAAAGTTTAAGGATTTAATTATCTTTTTCATTAAATTACTTTATTTTCCAAATATATTCTTTTTCCCTATTGAAAAGTAGCCATTTAAGAAAAAAAATTAATATAAATGGTTTAAGTCTGTAAGGACTCAAGCCTACAATAACTTGAAAGCTTTCAATGATGGTCCCGAGAGCTAGTAGGGAACTTGTCGACTGGTGGATGTAAGTGAGAGGATGCATATGGCTCCAAGAATTGGCTTCGAAACTTGCCTTCACCAATCAAAGGGAACTTCGCCCAATAGTTTGCTTCTAAGTCGATTTGTGGGTGTCGGATGTTGAAAAGACAATGAAGATCAAAAGTATGAAGAGTTCAAACAATTTTTGTACCGTTGGTCAACAAGCTTCAAGGTATGATTGACTCTCTTTCTTTTAGATAAGTTTCTCCTCAAGATCGCGAGTGCACTAGGAGTTGGTGAGAAAATAACCGAATTCTTTTTTATGCCCGGGTGGGGCAATACCTCATCCAATGATTTTCTACCACATAGACTAGTGGCAAAAAAACTCTCTTCGCTTGATGATGTCAAACACTTGTTAAGCCTCGATGTAATTTCTTGATCAGATCTGGTCTGGATCTCCAGTCTATTTATATACTTACAAGTACCAGTTCACAAACAAATATGATCTTGATCCAACAGCCTGGATTAAATTCGAAAAGGCATGTATCTCTTCGCCCATCATCAATCAGATCCAAGCATGATCTCACAGTCAGGATCTCACCATGTAATGGCACCTGATCGGTGACACCTCTCTAATAGGGTGTAACTCTAATCGGATGATTTTGATTGTGCCGACACGATCAGACGCGCCATCTGACAGTCTAGACCATTTGGATCCATTAGGCGTGTCCGATCAAAAGATCAACCTGAATCAAGAGTAGTCTGAACCATCATACCAACACAATCTAATCAACTCGATTCAACCCGACTGGGCTACATTATAAAAGAAAAGGCTCCTAAAGATCAACCCGAACCAAGAGTGGTCTGACCCATCAAACCAATCCAATCTAAACAACCCGATCCTATTAGGTAACATTATAAAAGAAAAGGCTACTATGTTCCTCGCGAAGTGCAAAATGTGCTTACAAAGCGCCCATTACGTCTCAAGCGCCATTGTGCTCTCGCACACGTGTGCGCGATGGTGCTTCATCGACCCAAGTGCATTGCACTCTATCATTCCATTTGCTTTTAAATACATAGCATTCGGGAGCTCACCTTATGTAAAGCCTTTACCTTTTTTTGTAGCTTTCCAATGTGGGACAAGTCATGAAGCATCAATGCGAGTCTCTTGAATTTTCAACAAGTACGTGCCAACTCCTAGCACATTCACGTTGGTACTGTTTCCCAATTATAGTTTTTGACTCCCTAATGGTATCCGTCTGTAGTCCACGAATTTGTCTTTATCTCTGGTTATGTGTCTGCTTGCTCATGAATCCACAATCCAATCAAGACTAGAATGAACAATCAAGACCTTAGTATAAACCATGTAATGAAAGCTAGTGGTTGGGTACAATGTTCTGCTCAGTGCAGTCACGAGCGAAGTGTTTGAACTTATCACAACTGTAGCAGGTCACCTTGGACATCTATTTCTTTACGCCACGCTTCCTCTAGGACTCTTGGTACCTGTTTCTTCCTTGAGTGCTTTCTCGGCTGTATCTAGGGCTGTCAACGAGCCAAGTTTGAGCTCAATATTTAGGCCAGTGAGCCGAGCTTGAGCCCCAAAAAAGGCTCATTATTTTAACAAGCCTAAGTTGAGCATGGGTAGTCTCGGCTCATATATATATATATATATATATATATAACTTAATGTGCAAGTCAAATAGTTATTCATTTATTTATTAAGTTAAGAGTTAAAAAAATTAAAATTATAAAAATAATAATTTAAGATGTAAAGAATAATTACCTTTTTTAAACTCTTTATGGAGGATGGAATGTAGTTAAGACTAAAAAACCATAAATAGTTTTCAAACCCATCTTTGAGTCTTTTACCATCGTCCTTTCTTCTTCTCCCATCATCTTCTTCGTGACGACCCAACTTTCAATTCTAAGTTTCTAACAATGGAGGCTTCTTCTGTTCTTCACTCTCATTTATGTATGAATACAACCCTCTTTCTCTCTCTTGTTAGTTTTCGTTTTTTTTTTCTTCAATATAGTTACTTATTTGTTCTCTCTCTCTCTCTTGTCCTCTCACTCTCAAACACATCTCTTTAGATTTTTTTTTTATTTTTTTTATGTTTTCTTTCAATATAGATATTTATCTGTTCTCTCTCTTGCCCTCTCACTCACACTCATGCACTGACGCAAAGGGTACGACCCTCCCTCTCTCTCTCTCTCTCTCTCTCTCTCTCTCTCTCTCTCTCTCTCTCTCGTTGGTTTATTTATATATCAATATACACTAAAAAAAACTAGCTTATTACCGACTGTGTAGTACCGGTGGTCACTAATTTGTGCCTCTAAAAATTCATTTAGTGGCGGTTAGGTTAGAACTACCACTAAATAGATTCTTTTAGTGGCGGTTCTAACCCGATCGCTACTAAATGATTCTAATTGAGACTGAACAATTCCGCTCAAAATTTACACAGGATGAAACTTTTAGTGCGGTACCGAGAGAACAGCCACTATACGGTTCTAACCCAACCGCCACTAAATGATTCTAATTGGGAGTGAACAATTCTGCTCAAAATTTACACAGGATGAAACTTTTAGTGCGGTACCGAGAGAACTGCCACTATATAGTTCCTATAATGGCGGTTCTAACAAGACCGCTACTAACAAATTCTAATTTGGCAGGGAATAATCTCACCTAAGATGAAACTTTTAGTGGCGGTACCGAGAGAACCGCCACTATATAGGTCTTATAGTGGCGGTCTAACCTAAGCCCCACTAACAAATTCTAATTTGTGAGGGAACGATCCTGCCTAAAATTTACGTGAGATGAAACTTTTAGTGGCAATACTGAGAACCGCCAATCACAAGGGGAGTCTCAATATATTTTGTGGGAACAGGATCCTCTGAAGTTACAATCCTCTGTTAATTGAGTTGAAACCAATTAGCATACGACATGTGGGATAAAAAGTCACATCATTATTAATGATGGGAGTGATTTTGTCCTCAATTTTGTGTTTAAAATTTCTAAATATACTTTAAATAGATATTTATCTCAGATGTCAAATTTTGATTGGTTTCAAATCAACTAGCAGGTGATTTTAACTTAGAGAGGTTCCGGATCCTATTTAGCGTGTACTTATAGTTCATTATCTCTTAACGATGTAATTTATCAAAAAAATAAAAAATAAAAATCTCTAACGATGTATATGAAAGTGGTGCTTGATCCCAAATTCAAGTTGCCCGACTCATGAGGACGTGTACCAGAGACCATCGCATCACATAAACTGTATATGAAAGTGGTGCTTGATCCCAAATTCAAGTTGCCCTAGTCATGAGGACGTGAACCAGAGACCATCACATCACATAAACTGTATATGAAAGTGGTGCTTGACCCCAAATTCAAGTTGCCCGAGTCTCACTGTTTATATGGGTAATTAAGAGCTTTTCTGGTTAATGTTACTAAAAATAATTTAATTTAAAAAAAAAAGTATTTTAATATGTTAAAAGTAAAAACGTAAGTAATTAATTAAATAATAATGATGATACGGTCTGGTTCATCACTTGAGACATTTGTGATTAAACATGCACATGAGAACTCCGATAAGAATAATCAACCTTCATAAAGTGATTATAAAGGTCGTTTTCTCTCTAATAACATTGACATAAGGTCAATTTCATACATGTACGTCTTGATGGTCCCCGCAATTAAATGTCTCAACCATTTACTTGTATTGCTACCACTTTCCTGCTCTTTTTCTTATCACTCTTGTTTTCATTTTCCATAACGCACTTCACCCCAAGTCTTCTTCTTCATAATTTTTGTAGCTTCACCCAAATCCCAAATTTCTAAGTCTACTTATCGACTTGTACAAGTCAATAAACAGTGAGAGGTAGCTCATACCCTTTAGTATTAACAATTACTATATATAGCTAAGCCCTTCATGCATCTCCATCATCCTTGTAACCAACCACCAAAACCATGGTGTCCAACTCCCTCATCTTAGAGCTGTCACCCTCTTTCCTGCTCTTTTTCTTATCACTCTTGTTTTCATTTTTGTTACCATCTTCTTCTAATTCCTTTGCTGTTTCTTCTTCTTTTCATTTTTGTTACTATCTTCTTCTAATTCCTTATGCTGTTTCTTCTTCTATTGCTACCGCTGATCAACAAGGAGAAGCCAAGGCTTTACTCAAATGGAAAGCCAGCCTTCAGAACCACACCTTCCTACGTTCATGGCAACTACCTCTTCTCAATTCATCTTCCCATATAAGTGGAAGAGGAAGTTCCCCATGCAACTGGGTGGAGGTGGCTTGTTCATCTCCACACATGGCATGACGGAGGGAGTAGGTGTAGTTGGAGTACTGGGTGCCAACTTCTTCTTTTTCACTGTTGTCCCTATCTTTTAGGACAGGGCTTTGGTTTTTGATTTTTGCTTTTTCACTTTTTGTATGCTTTTTTGGGTTTTGGTGCTCGTCTTGTGCGCCCCTCATTTTTGTATGTTCATACCCTTTGATTTTTAATGAAATTGGTGTTAATTATCAACAAAAATAAATTTCTTAAAATTTTTAGTGAGACCTATATTTTTGTAATATATTGCAAATTGTCCCTTGACAATTTATCTTTTGCCACTCTAAAGTTTTTTTGTTTCCCCTCTAAAAAATATAATATGAATAAAAAGTTAGAAAGATGAAAATCACGAATAGGCCCCAGGCTATAAAAGCCTGGGACGTGTTCATTACAAGCCCCCACCTTCACTTTATATTTATTTTTTATTCTCTTATCTCCCTTTGCAGAGAACTTCCTCAAAACCCTAGCTCTCCTCTAACCTTAAATCCCATTTTTCTCATTGTAGAAACCTCAGCCACTGCCAACCTACCATGGGACAAGATAGATAAGGGCTCTCTCTCTCTCTCTCTCTCTCTCTCTCTCTCTCTCTCTCTATATATATATATATATACACACACACACACACACACACAAACAAGATAAATAAAAAATATATCTCCATTTGTATTTTAATTAGGGGCGTAATTCGGTCAGTTTGGTTTGGTTTAGTGGCTAAACCAAAACCAAACCAAACTGAAATGAAAATCAAAAGTTTTGTTTTTTTAATTTGATTTGATAAAATTCGTTTTATTTTATGTAAGAAATGTACATACATACACATATAAATACACATACACATCTACAAAAATATATAACTATACAAATACATATAAAGGTATATAGATCAAGTTCGGTTCGGTTCGGTTTAGCGATATTTATTTTAGTTCAAGTTCAATTTAATCAAAGCCTTAGCCGAAAACCAAACTAAACTAATTTGGTGTTTCACTTTTCAAATCGAAATGAAAAAAAAAACGAGCCAAACAGACTTTTGTCAATTTGGTTTGTTTAGATTTCGGTTTAGATTGAACCATCTGCCACCCTAAGCATATATTGAGAAATACATATTCAATGTCATCGATAATGATGCAATCGCACAATGCTTTCAAAACATAAGGACTCGTAGGGGCAATTGTAAAAAAGATTCTCTCAATCTTATTTTTATCAATGAAAAAAAAAACTTGGTTGAAATTTGTAGTAAATAATTTATTTTTTTCCCTCTAATTTATGGACTTGAAAGATCATATTAATAACAAATCAAATCTTGCCCCACTACAATAGAATCTTGGCTCTGCCCCCGAGTATGAGCTAGAGCTTAAATTAAATTGCAATCATAACCATTTTTTTCCGCCATTAACTAATTAGAATTATTTGCAACCTAAAACAAAGAGGTCCTTGATTGTTGGATGAGTAAAAGCAACAATCATGCGGTTACAGGGCTGTTAATTAAATAAAAACGCGTGCCAAGAGAAAAGGCTACTTGAAAACGAGTATGGTTGAAGTGTGGGTGGACTTTAGGTGCGGGTGGGTGCAGGCAACACCCTATTCGCCCACCTCATCCCAATTCACGTGTGTGCAATTACTATTTTAAGGTTTT
>JAUPMG010000014.1:18613216-18615716 GCA_031762675.1 Pachysandra terminalis
ACAATTAAGCACAACTAAATAGACTAAAATGCATAGGTAAGAGGCATAAAAGTACAACTATTAGATACTTATCACACTAAGGAGACTTGGGAATAATGTAGGAGTCACAGCCAGCCTGTGAACTGGGCTCCTTTGATATGGTTTAAAGGGTTTGTGCCCAAGTTCAGATTCATCACTTGGCTTGCTTTGAGAGGAAGACTGCTAACTCAAGACAAGTTGCTGAGAATGGGCATTAACAGCCACTCTTGCTGCTCTCTATGTAATTCCTTAATTGAATCTAGTGAACACCTCTTGGGTGTGGCATAACCTACTGTTACTGTCTGGAATTTCAAGAACTGCTCTCATATGGCCTGAGGAAGTCCATTGGTGCTCCCAAAACCTTGGTGGATTTGATCTCAAGGAAAGAACTCTTTGTCTTAGCTTCAATGCAGTAATATATTTCATTTGGCAAGAAAGAAATGTTAGGAATTTCAAGAACCAGTCCAAGGACAAAGGGCTGATTTTGGAGGATATCAAGGATAGTATAAGAAGAACCCTTACTGCCAGGGTATGTTCAGTGCAGGATACTAGCTCAAACAGAATGCTTTGCTACACTTGGAAAATTCAGCCCAGATTTTTATAATAGGTGTAGTCTTCTACCGTTGTAGTTTGTATTTGTGTATCTCTCTGCTCTCTTAGCCTTTGGGGCAGTTAGTTTGGGTGTATGCCACCCTTGTGATTGTAAATATCCATATCTCTCTTTTATTTAAACAAAACGTACCTTCCAAAAAAAAATTGTCTACAAACTGTGGACTGAAGTTGAGCAGTCGAAGTCAGAAGCTATTGAAAAGAATCCTGTAACAAGTGAAGTGGGGATTCAACAACCCGTGGTCTGCGATATTGGAGAATCCGATGATGATGATGACTCTATCATAGTCGATATCTTTAAGGTTAGTCACGATATCCAAGCAGTCCCTGAACACCTCGAAGACGGTGTTAAATCTGCCCTTGAGACTCTCGAAGAAGTAAATCTCGGAAGTGATGAAATCAAGAAAGCAACTTTTGTAAATTCTAGCCTATCTCTTGAGGAAAAGTGTAACCTCGTGTGTTTGTTGAAGGAATACAAAGATGTCTTTGCTTGGTCGTATGATGACGTGTGTGGTTTGGATCCTCACTTAGTTACACATCGAATTCACTTATCTAAAGATGTTAAACATGTTAAGCAGCACGCCCGAGTGTTCAAACTCGAGATCAAGCTACAAATAAAGAACGAAGTAGAAAAACTGTCAAAAGCAGGTTTCATCAAGCCAATTCAACATCGAACTTGGCTCGCGAACATCATTCCTGTTAAGAAATAGAACGGACAAATCCGGTGTTGCGTTGATTTTCGAGACCTCAATAAGGCAAGTCACTAGGATGAATTCCCCTTGCCCAACATGGATCTTTTAATCGATGCCACAACCCAGCACTCGATTCTCTTTTTCATGGATGGTTTCAGCATCTACAACCAGATCTGAATGCACATTTCTGATGCACCGCATATAGCGTTTTAGACTCCTATAGGCAATTTTCATTACACAGTCATGCTTTTCATCCTGAAAAATGCTGGGGATACTGTACCAAAGAGCCATGGCGTCTATTTTCCATGATATGATCCATTTAGAAGTCGAGGACTACATGGACGATATAGTGGTAAACTCCTGGGAACGAGGATATCATCTTGAAATTTTGAAAAGGGTCATTGATGCCGCCTTTGCAATCTAAAAATGAACTAAGCCAAATGCGTTTTTGGAGTCACTTTCGGGAAGTTTCTTGGGTTCGTCGTACACCGACAAGGCATTGACCTCGACCTTGCCAAGTCTAGAGTGATTCTCGAACTGACTCCACCTCGGACCCAGAAGCAGTTAAAGTCTTTTCTTTGAAACGTTTCTTACATTAGAAGATTCATTCAAGGCCTCTATGCTAATAGTTCCCCCTTCACGCCTTTGCTTCGCAAGGGGTTTATTTGGTCTCAGGAATGTCAGCAGGCTTTTGAGAAGGTTAAAGATGTTTTAAGGCACCCACACACCATGATCTCGCCAATACCGGGGAAGCCACTCCGGATTTATTTGGCTACCTCAGAAGCACTATTAGGGGGCTGCTCGCTCAAGAAGACGCTCAAGGTGTTGAAAAGCCTGTATACTATATTAGCAGACTTCATCGAGGCCTTGAATTGAAGTTCTCACAAATAGAAAATTTTTGTCTCGCCTTTATCCACATAACCCGTAAGCTAAGACATTATTTATTGTCTGGTCCAACCTGCTTGGTTACCAAGGAAAATTCCCTCTGATATTTGGTGTCTTAATCGATGCTTAGCGGTCGATATACTAAATGGCTCCTTCAACTGTCCGAGTTTGACATTTCATGCGAGCATCCTCGATCCATCCAAGGACAGGCTGTATGATGCGAACCTCGATCGACAAGCTATCGAGACCCAACAACAAGGTTGGATTAATTGCCCAAGAAAGCTAAATGCAGAATT
>JAUPMG010000014.1:18620716-18632281 GCA_031762675.1 Pachysandra terminalis
TCCTAACTAGCCCTCTCAGACCTCTCCAGAAACCTCTACCATGCCTTTCTTCCCTTGGTATGAACCTGCCCTCACCATTCAAAGAGGCTTGATCCCCTTCATCTCCAAACTCATCCTCATGGTCATCATCAGAATCATCCACGGGTGCACGCCTTTCTTGCCATCTGGTATTAGGGACCCTTTGGGGACGCCCCTCGCGCCAAGTAGCAATAACAGGGTCTTGCCTATCCATCCGATCCCGAATCTCATTAAACACCACGTCCATGCATGCAAAGTGTTGTTGTATAGCTTGCAACACGACGGGTGACTCCTCACGCATTTCCCTGTTTGATGTATCGCCCTTGGAAGACATTTTTTTTTTCAATGCGCTCGATCGCAAGATAGTGCGATCAATCGCACTACGCTAGATCGCAAGATGGTGCGATCGATCTCAATGTGCTGAACTCTTTTATTTTTCTAACTACAGAGAAAGGTTAGAAACAATTCTAAAAACTGTAGAGAAATGTTAGTAACAATTCCGAACACTATAGAGAAATGTCAGAAACAATTCCGAAAATTATAGAGAAATGTTAGGAACAGATCTGAAAACTATAGAGAAATGTTAGAAACAATTCCGGAACTATAGAGAAATGTTAGAAACAGATCCTCCCAACACTCCCTCGCGTGTTTGCACTCAAATTATGATACTCACACTAGTGTTTCACTCTTAAGTTGGTTTCACACTCTCTTGGATTTTTTTTTCCCACTCGTAGCTTCCCCTTTTCAGTTCTTTATTGAACTTATAAACTTAATCAAGAAACTTAACTTGTAGCATTTAAATCAATACCGACGGTAAAAGAATATTGTAGAAACAATGAATCAAAGGAAGAGGAAAAAGCTCAAAGAGACAACTATATATATAATTTTTTTTTGTATACTTGGTGCACGACACAAAAAAAAGATCAAGAGATATGAGCACAAACGGAACAAGATAGGATAATTAATAAGAAACAAAAGATAAAATGATAGTAAAACTTGATTTTAGAGCTTGGCTCTAATACCAAATGATGCGAATCCCGACCCGACGTTATAACTGAAAACGCGAACCAAAGGTATGAAGTAGCATAAGCTAAAAATGCAGATTCGTGATAGCAAGAAAAGACCCCGACTCGACGTTTATAATTGAAACGCGAACCAAAGGTATGAAGTTGCAACCCCAACCCAGTGACTATAATTGAGTCACGAACCGAAGGTATAAAATATGAACGCCACAAGGAAGAATCCTTGTTAAACTCACAAGTTCTTTGAAGAACCAAGAGAGGAAGCAACCTCACGTTTTCTATTAAAATCCAAAGTGTCTTCATTCATTACATTGCAGGCTATTTATAGCTTTCAGCCATACACATCAACAATAAGGAAAAAAACTAATTAGGTTCTAAAACAAGAAAGTAAAGAACAATAAAGGATAAAATTTAAGATCCTAAAAATCAGCACAAATTTATCTTGACATTAACAGCTCATCCACGCTTAAGGAAAGTCTGAGATAAGGTAAATCAATCTCTGAAATTTTACCAATATATGATTCGTCAGATTTGCGCTCGATCGTACTACGCTCGATCGCAAGATAGTGTGATTGAGCTCACTGTTCCCTCATCACCAGCTTGGATTAAATTAATGATGCCTTCATCTTCCTTTGGGCAAAGCTTGGGATGCCTTGATTTAGAATCAGCCCAAATCTCTTGAATCAGCCCATTAAGTGCTTCTTTGATCTTCTTGGACCTTGCTCTCGTAATAGGCCCAATTGGAACGTGCAACAGATCGTTTGATGGTACTTGTTGATGTTGATTCTCATCACTGTAGCTGACTTGCACGCGGCCTTTTCTAATGTTGATGAAGAAGATCTACCCGAATTCAAAATCGACAGGGCCGAGGATCGCGAATGGATGATGAAGTTCGATGGCTCAGTCAACGCCGATGGTGGCGGCACCGGAATTGAGTTGATATCAGATAACGGTTATCACCTCTATTTTTCTTTCAAATTGGATTTCTTATGCACCAACAACAGGCCTGAGTATGAAGCTTTATTACTCAGGTTCCTGTGGTGATCACCAAGGCAAGAAAAAGCTATTCGATCAGTTGACAACTATTGGCTACTATTGGCCTTCCATGAGAGATGATGCCTTTGATTATTTAAGAAGGTGTTCTCAGTGTCAAATTCAAGGCACATCCCTCGACGCCCGCCTCAAGCTCTTCAGGCAGTCATAAGTCCTTGGTCCTTTCACACTTGGGAGCTCGACCTGGTAGGTCCTATTAATCCTCAAAGCAGACGAGGGCACGCTTTGATTCTCGTCGCCACTAACTACTTCACAAAGTGGGTGGAGGCTATAGCATTGCAGAGGGCAACCAGGGCAGCCGTGGCTCAGTTTTTTAAGGACCAAATTATCCTTAGATCCGGACCACCGCATAGAATCATTACTGACAACGACTACTCTTTCTTGAATCGGTCAATTCGATTATTACTCGCTGAAAGCTGTGTCACTCATCTTAAAGCCACTCGATATTATCCCGAAGGAAATGGCCAAGCCGAGGCCACAAACAAGACACCCATCAAACTCCTAAGAAAAATGACTTATGATCACCCAACCCGGTGGAACGAGCACTTGTTCAATGTCATTTGGGCATATTGAGTCTCGAAGTATCGCACGACCCAAGCCACACCTTTCTCCTTAGTCTACGAGATTGATGCCATACTTCCTGTCGAATTGCAAGTCGCTTCTGCTTGAGTTCTACAAGCTACCGAGTTCGATTGGGACACCCATCACTTCGCCACCATTAGGATGCATGACTTTGAATCAGGTGAATTTGTTCTCCGAGCCTCATGGTATGAACGCAGCAATGCCATCAAGCCCAAGTTCGCACGCCATTGGGACGTACCCTTTGTGATCATCCGGGCTTACCCATCTGGTTATTACAAAATTTTATCATTTGAGGGCAGACCCGATACATTAGCATTCCCCTTTTTAAATGACGTCTCCCCGGCTGCAGGAGCTAACTCTCTCGAATCCGGTCCTAACGATGGAGATTTCTCCACCAGATCAGTTCTCTGGTCCTTTGTGGGAGTAGTCTCAGTACTGCTCTTCTGAGTCTTCCCATCATCGTCTTCCCGCCTCTTGGGTGCTGTTTCTCTATCTGCCTCGGTCTGATGATCAGTCTCGGGTACATCCTCGACCGGTCCCTCGGGCTCCATGTCCCCAATGTCTCGACCGTCAATAGGAGTTTTGGCTCCCTCATCGTCAGTGTTAGAATCATCGAAGTCTTCAAAAGAACTCGAGGACCCTTTGGGAAATCCGGCCTTGTCTTGAGCTGATATCCAGAGCCGGGCCTCGCTATCGGTCGAATCTTCTTCCACTTCAACCTCCAAGTTGCCTGAATGGGATGCCACTTCATCAGGGACTTTATCCAAGCTTTGCTGTGGGATCCTCTGTCTTCTCTGCCTGATAGACCGCCAACTCGGCCACTATCAGGTCAAAGTGTCCGGCCTGTGCTTAACTCGCCCGATCCTTAGAATGTCCTCCATGGACCCGAAGCTAAGCCTTGTAGAAGTTCCAAGTTCAAGGACGGGAGAGAAGATGATCACATAACAAGTTACCTATGATCGAAGGTAGTTCTTCTTGTAAAGAATCCTGAACAGGCTCGGTGGGTCTCAGTCCACTGGTCCCTTCAACCTTTTTCTTCCCCTAACAAAAGAAAGAAGGATAAGTTATATATAAAAAAATCCTATGAAAAAGGGGGAAACATCAAGACACATTTAAGACACCAAGTACCTTGTCAGCTATGGTTGCCAGCTTCCGAGAGATGGGCACCCGAGGTGGAGGAGGACATGTATTGGATGCCTGCGGTTGAGTTTCAATTTCGCCGGCTGTAGGAGCAAGGAAGGGTCGAAACACGAAATTAGACATCTTGGGCTGGGGATTTGGTTTTGAAATATCCCGCGAAGGTCGGCCTGATTGCTGAAGAAGATTTTCTTTCTGGGAAATCAGTAGCTGCGATTCTTCAGCCTCCGATTCCTTGAAACAACATGCCACTTAGAGGAATTCCTGCCAACAGGTCAGCCATTTGCTAGAGGCCTTCCCTTCCCTTCTCTTCATGACCATCGTTATGGCCGTAAAGGAAATGAGATGCTTGCCCACTTCCTCCAAGAGGAAACACCTGCCTACATCCTTGAAGGCCGACCCCTTTGTAAGAACCCTCACCCCATAACATGGACCTATTAGACCCAACCCATATGTTATGGGATTTCAGCCCATGACATTAGTGAATGGACCGCCTTGGGCGTGTGGAGCACATGCAAGTGGGCTGTGGGCTTTAGTAGAGTGAAGTTAGTTAGGATAGGGAGGTTAATGCAATTCTCCCAAAGCCCAACCCCCCATATATATACTAGGTTAGCATAGGGTTAAGAGAGAATTCTGGAAAATGGGAAGGAAAAGGGACGGCTGTAGCAGGGATCCGGAGTAGCTAGATCCGACCCCCTTCGTTTGCCGAAGGACGAAGAGAAAGAGAGTGAACGAGAGGGTGATGCTAGGAACACCTCCCAATGGGGAAAATAGCAGGTAAGTTGCGAGTTTAAATATAGTTCGATTATTGAAACTCATCTCCCTTGTTTTTGTATTCAAAGAATGGTTTATCTGTATTGTCGGTTTCATAATTTGAATCTTGTATATCGTCTTTAAATGATCTCTTGAAGGTTTATGCATGTTTTTGAAGTGCTAGAAATTGATTTGGATGATTTAAAATGAATTGGATAGCCCAGAACTTGATTTCGAGATCTCAAAGAAAAACCCATAAAACCCAGAATTTGCACACGTCAGCAGGGTTCGGTCCACCGACTCCTCTGCCGTCAGAGACTAGTTTTTAGGCTAATTCTGCTATTCGGTAGGGTTCGGTCCGCTGATACCTCTGCCTAAGGACCTGGAAATTTCGCAGTAAAAAGGGAATTTTAAGAATGTTGAGAGGGTGACCTAGGTGGATGGTGTGGGGCTTTGGTAATCGTTGTTGATTGCCGGGAGCAAGCGTTGACCATGGAGGGTCTCTCTTGTCATTCCGAGGTTGTTGTGACCACCATTTCCACCCTAGGTCAATTCCGTATGATTGTGTTGTGGACTTGTAACTATATGCTTAAGTGTTGTGTTTGTTATGAGAACGGAAGGAAGCAGGTGAATGTGTACAATCAGATTATCCGTGGGTATTGGACCTCAGATAGTTTCTGTTGTAGGCCTTCACTTGATATCCTCTTTAATACATTACATACTAGATTGATGTTGATTGATAAGTGTACCGGGAGGTGGAAATCTACAGAGAAACAACTGCGATGCCTCCGGACTAGGTTGACTACATACCTTGTGGGGTAAAGGGCCCACAGAAACTAGGGTAGGATGCTTGCAAGCGCCTATGCAAGTTTGCTACCCCAAGAGTATTGTTCACTCGAAAATTAGTTTACTGTATGGTAGCCTTCTTGCCATTGGTTAGCGCCGAAACGGAGAGGGGATTTTCGGCAGTTCCTTGGATACGTCCTAAATCAGTTTTGTTGTGGGAAGTGTTGTACGAGCTCTACTTATCAAGAAATATTAATCATAGTACATTTCACTGCGCATTCATACTATTATTACTGCGTGTGCCACTCATTGCATCCATACTAGGTGATGTGAATGCATCATCTCATCTCATCTCATTTCATTTAAACTACCCATCTCCTATTGGTTTACATGGTATTTGTTCTTGGATTTATTATCGTACTAACCCCTTGTGATTGGTTTCCATAAGAGGACGGATAACTGTTTTCCTTGTTTCTTACTGAGCATCATAGGCTCACGCAACATTTTATGTTGTAGGACTAGAGGAGGAGCGATGGTGATTGTTGGACTGTAGATGCTGGTGGACTTAGTTGCTTTCTCCTTCCCTCATGGCGATTTATACACCCTAGAGAATTTGGCTTGTGAAATGGTGTTACTAGAAGTAGGAATGAGTTGTATAGTTTGTGAAGACTTAGCCGGTAGTAGCTAATGATCAGATTTTGGGTTATTACCATTTTATTATAATTCCTTGTTGTAGCACTTTCGTACTCTGATCAATTTTATAAATGAAAATACTTTTCTGCTTTTGTTTACTTATGTTGTGGTTGCAATCCGCAGTCCCGTTGGGGATCCCAAAGGTCTAACCTTGTGATCCGTGCCACCCTACATAGGGATTCGGGTATCGGGATCCGGGGTGTGACAGATTGGTATCAGAGCTTAAGATGGTTGCTAGAGACTAGAGACACTAGGCATCACATAGAGGCTGGAACTAGGCAACGAATAGAAAGATTGTAGGGTTGTATGCTGTCTTTTGTGATTGCTCTGTGTAATGTATTGTCACTGTGTGTTGACAAGGGTGAGCAACACAATGGACAATTCAGGAGGAGTAGGACTAGAAAACACTTAGGATGGATGGATGGCCACCATACTAGAAAATTTTAAGAAATGGACCCTAAGGATGAAGATGAGCTGCTTGTGAGAGTATACTGTTATGAGAAGCTTTGAGAAAGCTGATCACCAGGAAACTCATGTTGCGATGAATGTGAAAACTTTCGTATATAAGTATAACCCTAACATTTACCAAGTACCTCCATAAATACAAGGGATGATGTAGTTGCAAATACATTAGAGCCATATAATTTATGAAAAGAAAAGTTTGTTAGAATAAGTATGCAGCTTTAATTAAAGACATGTATACTTAACTACAAGAGATTGTTCTCTAATTTGATTGTGAAAGAATGGTTATGACGAGTTCTTTAAAACTCAGTAGATGAATAAGTAATAAACGGAGGGTGAATTAGTGTCATAAAATACCCTCAACATAGTTTTAATAAACTAAAATATCACTGGTAAGATTTAAGGTAGATATTAAACACTAATAGGAATTAGGTTGTGTTATGAACCTAGTGCAGACTTGGTCCAGTTTATGAAGAAATCAGTAAGGGATTAGTTAGAAAGGGGTAAAATACACTAGAAGGATAATTTTTTGAAGTCCAATAACTGTTAAAATATATTATTTTCTACTATTCAGTACCCTTCGGTATGTGCCGACGTGCGGGGAATACCGTGCGTCGCGTTTTAAAATTGGTGATTTGGGGATTTTTCTCCCAAATCTCTTCCAAGAAACCCTAGAGAATCGCCTTCCTTCTATTTCAAGCCTCAAATTTCTTTCTAAATCTTGAGATCTTGCCCTAAATTGATTTTAGCTTCTTAAAATCCTCCTTAAACCCTAGAAACCTTTTCTATTTCGATTTTTCCTTCTCTTGAACCATCCTTTGAACTCCATTGCTGTTTTTCTCTAAGAAATTTTAGAGAAATCAAACCTAGTTAGGTTCCTTGAATCTCATCTCTTCTCCTCTCTTCTTCTCCTCCCAACTATCAATGTCGAAGGAAAGAACGACAAGGGAGTATGTGCCTGCGAATGGCGCAAAGGCAACGACTTCTAAGCGAAGAAAAGATGGGGCGAGCACCTCTTCTTGCCGACCACCCATGCCAGAGCACTCTTATTCTGATTTCTCCTCCGACGATGAGCCTTGCATTTTCAGCTATGGGCAGCAAGCCTTGGCTTGGGCACAGATGGAACCTCCCGTGCTTGAAAAGGAACATTCCGAGGCTTTTCTTGACCGACCCATCATTGTAGAGCGATCCACCGTTGTCGAGGACGTTCGACCCTTTGGCGTCGTCGACGCTTTAATCACGGCAAACTGGTTGCCCATCCTCCGTTGGGGAGGAACTTCCTACCCCTCCATTTTCCAATAAATGTATGCTTCGATAGTTTCTTGCAGTCACCCTGGACTGTTCATAAAATTTGATATTGAGGGCAAGGCACAACAATTATCGGTATCTTTGATTGCTAAGATCATGGGGTTGACCCCAAACCCCAGACTATCCCATATTGTTGAACTGAACACTCTTGAGAGGCGTGATGTGACGACCCACTTATGTGGCGAGCCAGTCCCTTGGAGGGATGGTTATGCCCTCACAGCAACCTCCATGACTCCCCTTTATCGCATCCTCCATAACATTTTTGTTTGTAATGTCTATCCCCGATCCGGAAACTCCACAGACTTCATTAGCCACATGGTCCAGATCTTAAACCAGCTGTCTTTGGGATGACAACCCTGTATTCCCGGCCTCATTATGCAGTATATCATTAGTACCATCACCAACCCCAAAAAGACCACTCACCTTCCTTTTGCCTGCTTGATGTGCGCCGTAGCTCAGAGGTGGGGTGTGCCCTTACCCACAAACAAGGAGGGAGAGCGGGATCGTGTTTTCTCAAAGATCATCTATGGGAATTCAGATTCCTCAGTCCGGGGAGCGTGAGAGAGAGGGGCAGCAGCCTGATGCACCAGCCCTTGCTCGCCGTTCTCGAGCATCCTGTGTTGCAGTAGCTACACCCACACCAGCGGGTAGATTCCCCAACCAACAACAGCAGGAGGGTAACAGGACCCTGGGTAGCCGGATGGAGGCCTTGGAGCTCGTAGCGGAGGAGATCAGGATTGACCTGATGGAGCACAAGTCAGCCTAGGAAGGACGATGGCAGAGACACGAATGGAGCTACGGGACCAGTGATCTGCTTGGGAGAGAACCACAAACCGGATGATGGAGTATTTAAGGGAGATAGTGTCCTCTTGTCATAGGACCAACGACGTGTTGACGCCACCTAGTGAGAGCACCCAAGCCGGAGCCCCAACAGTACAGGAGGGGAGCTGACGAGGTGGTGTGAGAGGTCTAGGACTTTGGAGGGAGAGGAGAACTATGGAACATTGTTGATATTTTGGATGTTTTGTTTTAGTTGTTAATTTCTTTTGGTTGGATGAGTTTAGTTGAACCATGATCATGATGACTTTGAGTTGACTGCTTGTTTGCTTTTGGTTGGACGAACATGAATGTGCAGTGATTTTGGGTCACTCTAACTTTTTTATAAATTTACTGAATCAGTGAATGCATAGTTATAACTGTTGGTGATTGGATTCCTCGTGAAGCTACCTTGGTATTGTTTCTTGTCGTATTGTTTTGTTCCATTTGACTCATGGTGTAGTTTCTTGATAATCTTATTTTATATGTAGACTGTTTTTTCATTCGGCAAAAGTAGTATGTTAGTATGTGATGTATGTGACAGGACCATTATGTGTGTTGGAGATGAGGCCTTATGACTTGTGTAGGAAGTAGATGTTGTGGAGCACGTCTTCCTGATTTCGGGGAAAAAATCTTTTTAAGGGGGATGGGTTGTAAGAATACTCACCCCATAACCTGGACCTATTGGACCAAACCCATCTGTTTTGGGTTTTCATCCCATGACATTAGTGAATGGACCGCCTTGGGCATGTGGAGCACGTGTAAGTTGGCTGTGGGCTTTAGTAGAGTGAAGTTAGTTGGATTAGGGAGGTTAATGCAATTCTCCCAAAGCCCATCCCCTATATATATACTAGGTTAGAATAGGGTTAAGAGGGAATTCTGGAAAATGGGAAGGAAAAGGGACGGGTGTAGTAGGGATCCGGAGTAGCTAGATCCAACCCCCTTCGTCTGCCGAAGGACGAAGAGAAAGAGAGTGAACGAGAGAGGGTGATGCTAGGAACACCACCCAATGGGGAATATAGCACAGGTAAGTTGTGAGTTTAATTATACTTCGATTATTGAAACTCATCTCCCCTGTTTTTTTATTCAAAGAATCGTTTATGAAGTCCACTTATCAAGAAATATTAATCATAGTACATTTCATTTTACATTCGAACTATTGCTGCGTGTGCCACTCATTGCATCCACACTAGGTCATGTGAATGCATCATCTCATCTCATCTCATTTCATTTAAACTACCCATCTGTATTGGTTTACATGGTATTTATTCTTGGGATTATTATCGTACTAACTCCTTGTAATTGGTTTCCATAAGAGGATGGATGACTCTTTTCCTTGCTTCTTACTGAGCATCATAGGTGTAACGCCCCTCAGATTTCCTATTTCTTCTATTTTGGGGCGTTTCGGTAATTTCTGCGTTCTTAAGGGCATTTTGGCAATTTATGTGGCCAGCCCTTAAAAACACTTGTTGTGTTCTTTGCCTTGCACCCTAACCCCTCTTTTTAAAGAGCTTTGATGGTTGAGATTAACTCTCCCATCCAAGAGGGCAGTGGAAGGTTGAGATCCTTTCCCCTCTTTAGAGAATAGGGTTAGGCCTAAACCATAGACTCATTGTTGTATTGTGTTTTGTTGGAGAGCTCCAAGGAGGAAGAAGGGAGGAAGAAGAAGTTTGAGCAAGAACCACCTTCACCATTATCGTGCATTAAGATTGCTAGAATCATGTAAGTGCATTGTGTGCATTTATGGTGTATTTTCTTGGGATTTTGTGTGTCCTTTGAATGTGTTGAATTATTGAATGATTACATGTTTCATGAATGTTCTTCATGCTCTATTTTCTGAATGTTAAACTTGTGATTGAATGGGAATGGATTTCATGCACTTTCTAGGTCAAGTTGCTGAAATGTTTATTTAAGATGCAATTATCTTTGATTTCGTATTGAATGTTAATGATTTTTCGAAATTATTATATATGATGATTCATGGTGTTTAACTTGTTATTTTGGACTTATTTTACCCAGATAAAACAAGAACCCTAGGTGGTTTTGGCTTAGAATTCGGAAAGGTGCGATTCTGGGCAAGAAAACCCAGAATCGCGTCTATCGGCGAGTCGCTCGGTGCGCCGACGGACTCGCTGACAGAGGCCGATGGGTGAAAACACACCCATCGAGCGTGAGGCGGTGAGGAATTATTTGGGTGCCTTGTTGGTGGGTGGTCGGTGAGATCGACGGACCCGCCGACCATAAGAGTTACAGAGGGGTCCCTGTCGATGAGTGCATCGGTCCACCGACGAACTCGCCGATAGGGAGTATGTCTTTTTGATATTGGCGGTTGATGAGTCGTCGGTGACACCGTCGGACTCACTGGTGGGCATCCAGGGATCTGTCGGTGACACCGATGAGACCCGCCGATGAGAGTATGATTTTAAGACTTGAGGGTCAGCGAGTTGTCGGTGGAACCGACTACACTCGCCGACGGGCGTCGGTGAGTACGTCAGTCCGCTGACAGACTCACCGACAGCACAAATTTTGCCTTAGTCAGTGGGTACACCAGCCCACTAGCTGGACCCCCCGAGGCAGGCATTTGACTGAGAATTTAGGGGAAGTTCTAGTGTGAATTTCGTCCTGTTTCATTTAAGGATTATGTGGCTAATGCTATGTGGTTTCATTTCATATTTGTTACATGAATGAGGCATGTGAGGGATTAATGTTATATACTTTCACTTCATATCTCTGTATGACTATGAGACTTGTATTACATGCTTTCCTTTCATACTTACTTTATTATTGAAGCATAGTAGAAATGTTAAATGATGGTGATGCATTCATATAATTGTTTGGTAATTCCATGCATCTAATGACCATGCATGCATGTATAGTCCTTGTGAGGACTTGGACCACAGATTACCCCTAGTTCCTTTGAGAAGGACGAGAGGGC
>JAUPMG010000014.1:18632381-18644500 GCA_031762675.1 Pachysandra terminalis
GCTAACACAGTATGATATGCATAGTCATAGGTAAGACCCTAGTGATAAAATCCAAGAACAGTTATCCACGCGCCCATGCACGTCGATAATTCTTGGGAGCCATCATAGACATCCTACAAGTGATAAAACAATACAAGTCTTCTACACTCTAAACGGTCTCAACATAAGAGGTCTTAGGTAAGAATTGGATATGAGAGCTTCAATTTACCCGATGGCACCAACCATGACAACATAGACATCTAGCCTACACACTAGGCACATAGTTGGAAACCTAAGCACATAGATATCAAAACGTAGGCACCAAGCCTTCACTTGGACCTCACGAGGTCACAAGGAACACATAAGCTCAACCTATATTCCAATCTCCCTAACCTGCCCACAAGTCACAGATCCTTTAGATTTTTGAAATTTGAAGCTAGAGGTGTCAGAAAAGTTACCACAGGGATAACTGGCTTGTGGCAGCCAAGTGTTGATCCTTCCATGTCGGCTCTTCCTGTCATTGTGAAGCAGAAGTCACCAAGTGTTAGATTGTTCACACACGCATATGGAACGTGAGCTGGGTTTAGAGCGTCGTGAGACAGGTTAGTTTTACCCTATTGACGATGACTGTGTCGCGATTGTAATTCAACCTAGTACGAGAGGAACCTTTGATTCACACAGTTGGTCATCACACTTGGTTGAAAAGAAAGTGGCGTGAAGCTACCGTGTGTTGGATTATGACTGAACGCCTCTAAGTTAGAATTCGGTCTAAAGAAGCGACGCGTACGCCCACCCACTTCCCGACCCGTAGTAGGGGCCTCCCGGCCCCCAAAGGCACGTGCCATAGGTGAAGCCCATGCCGCGCGGGCCGCCCTGAAGTACAATTCCTACCAGACGGCGGGTAGAATCCTTTGCAGACGACTTAATTGACTTGCCGTTGAAGTTCCTTTGTCTCCTCCTGATTACTCATATAGGCTGGTCGGTTAGGGATTAACGCACTTGGCACAAAATCAATTTGATGCTCGATTCCTCTAATAGGTGGCAGCTCAGTAGGCGCATCATTAGGGAACACATCCTTATATTCCTGCAAGAGAGAAACAACAACACTAGGCAAAGTCTCGTCAAGTTTTTTAGTATAAAATATGCCTCTTTGTACAAAGAGTACAAATATGGGCTTGTTTGTATAAAAAAACACTCTTGACATCACTCGCCTTAGCATAAAAACTCACTTTTTTTCCTTTTCTCTCATTTTCTGCACTCTTTTTTTTTTCTCACTCACTTTCTTTTCACTCTCTTTTTCATCAATGTTTTTTGAACTCTCGGTCTAACAACTTTTTTTTGACTCATTCTCTCTTTTCAGTTTTATTTTATATTCATACACTTGTCTTGGAGTCAATGGTACAAGAGTAACGCTTCTGTTGTCCTTTACAAAAGTATGCCTATTCTTGAACCCATAACGAGTAACCCTTTACAAAGGTATGCCTATTCTTGAACCCATAACGAGTAACCTGTCTATCATATTGCCACGGCCTACGCAATAATATATGACCCGTATGCATTGGAACAACATCACAAAGTACCTCATCCTTGTACTTCCCAATTGAAAAGGAAGCTAGCACTTGCTTATTTACCTTAACCTCCCCACAATCATTCAACCATTGCAACTTATACGGACTAGGGTGTTTCAAAGTGGGAAAATTCAGTTTCTCCACTAAGAAAGTTCTAGCCACATTAGTACAACTTCCCCCATCAATGATCATGCTACATACCTTGTTGCTGATATGGCACCTAGTATGAAAATGTTCTCCCTTTGTTGCTTCATGTCATCCTCTTTGATTTGGGCATTTAAGGCACGCCTAGCCACAAGTAGTTCCCCTTCCACCGAATACTCCACATCATCGTTACAAACATCCCCAAGTGGTGGTACTTGATCATCTCGCTTTCACTTTTGGTTTCCACTTCTCCATCAACACGGGCAATCGTGGCCCTCTTATTTGGGCATTGTGAAGCTATGTGACCTACGCCCAAACAACGAAAACACTTAATATCACGATTACAAGTTGGGTTTTCAGTTTTACCTTTGTTGACAATGAAAAAGTCTTCTCTTCTCTTTGGTGGTTCTGTTTTGGGCTTCAAAACAGCCCCTTCATCCTTCCTCCCATGCGGCCTCCAAGAAGTAGAGGGACTCGGATTATGAAATGACCGAGTTCCTTTCCTTTTAAGTTGTCGTTCCACCTTTATTTTCATGTGTACCATGTCCTCCAACTCCATGTAGTGTTGCAACTCCACCACGTTGGCAATGTCCCGGTTCAGCCCATTCAAAAACCTTGCCATAGTAGCTTCTCTATCCTCGTCTACATAAGCACGAATCATGGTGATCTCCATCTCCTTGTAGTAATCGTCCACACTCTTATAGCCTTGAGTGAGACTTTGTAATTTCTAGTACAAGTCCCTATAGTTGTGACTGAGTACAAATCGCCTCCTCAGGAGGGCCTTCATTTCCTCCCATGTCTCAATAGGCCTCTCATGGTTTCTCCTCCTGTTTGTCACAAGTTGATCCCACCAAATAATAACATAATCAGTAAATTCAATAAAAACAAACTTTACCTTCTTCTCCTCAGAATAGTTGTGGCATTCAAAGATTAATTCCAACTTCTTTTCCCATTCTAAGTAGACTTCTGGATCATTTTTCCCTTGGAACGACGGTATCTTTACTTTGATGCTTCCTAGATTTTTGTCAGTTCCCGCTAGCCACCTCGGACCTCCATGGAAACCTCTACCGCGCCTTTCTTCCCCCCACCATTCAAAGAGGCTTGATCCTCTTCATCTCCAAACTCATCTTCATGATACGGGTGCACGCCTTTCTTGCCTTCTGGTATTAGGAGCCCTTTGGGGATGCCCCTCGCGCCAAGTAGCAATAACAGCGTCTTGCCTATCCATCCGATCCCGAATCTCATTAAACACCACATCCATGCGTGCAAAGTGTTGTTGTATAGCTTGCAACTCGACGGGTGACTCCTCAAGAACTTCTCGGTTTGATGTTTCACCCCTGGAAGACATCTGTTTTTTTTTTTTTTACTTAATCGCTCGATTGTAGAAATGCGATCGATCTCACTGTGCTCGATATCTGCGATCGATCTCAATGTACTCTTTTTTTTTTTAAACTAAGTACAGAGAAATATTAGAAATAATAGAAACAATTCCGAAAGCTCTAGAGAAATGTTAGAAGCAATTCCAAAAAGACTATAGAAAAAAAAAGAAACAGATCCGAAAACTATAGAGAACTGTTAGAAAACAGATCCTCACAACACTCCCATACGTGTTTGCACCCAAGTTATCATACTCACACTAGTGTTTCACTCTTGAGTTGGTCTCACACACTCTCTTGCCTTTTGCCACTCGTAGCTTCCCCTTTTCAGTTCTTTATTGAACTAAAAAAAAACTTAATCAAGAAAGTTACTTGGAGCATTTAAATCAATACCGACGGCAAAAGAATATTGAAGAAACAACGAATTCAAAGGAAGAAGATAGAAATCAGAAGAAAAAAATCAGGGAGGGAACGGAACAATGAACAGTCAATCGATCGCAATTGTGTGATCGATCCAAGTGCGATTGATCGCAAGTGTGCGATAGATCTCAATGTGCCTTCTTTTTTTATATATATATATACTGGGTGCACGACACAACCAAGACAAGAATTTTTTTATTTTTTTTATATACTTGTTGCACAGCACAAATCAAGAACAAAGTCTTATCTATTTTTTTTTTTTTTTTTTTTATACTTGGTGCATGGCACAATACTAGAACAAGGCACAAAATAAGAACAAAGAATATGAGCACAATATGGAAACAAGATGGATAGCTTAATAAGGAACGAAAAGTAAACTGACATAAAAACCTGATTTTAGAAGCTTAGCTTTGACACCAAATGATGCGAACCTTGATTGACTTGCTATCGAGACCCAACAACAAGGTTGGATTATTTGCCCAAGGAAGCTAAAAATGCAGAATTTTGATAGAAGAAGTATGAAGTAGCAAGATCGAAAAATCCAGAAAGTCTGATAGAAAGAAGAGAACCCCAACCCGACGTTTATGACTGAAACGCGAACCAAAAGGTATGAAGAAACAAACCCCGACCCGATGACTATAAGTGAGTCACGAACCGAAGGTATAAATCTGAACGCCACAAGGAAGAATCCTTGATAAGTTTAACAAGTTCTTTGAAGAACCAAAAGAGGAAGCAACCTCACGTTTTTATTAAAATCCAAAAGTAAGTTCTTCCTTACATTGCAGGCTATTTATAGCTTTCAGCCTCACACAACAACTAGAATGGAAAGAAACTAATTGAGTCCTAAAACAAGAAGGTAAAACTAAGAAAGGATAATAAAAATATGATCCTAAAGTGTAGCAACAAATTAGCTTGAGATAGCAGCTCATCCACGCCTAAGGAAGGTCTGACATAAGGTAAGTCCATAACTGAAATCGTGGCAAGATTTGATTCGTCCAGATCTAGAGTTGCACTCGATCCTCGATCGCACTGCTATCGATCGCACTACGATCGATAATCTGTGCCTTCTTTAACAGCAATTAAATTTAGGATGCCTTCATCCTCTTTTCGGCCAAGCTTGGAATGCACCGTTTTAGTATCAGCCCATTGAGTGCTTCTTTGATCTTCTTGGATCTTGCTCTAGTAATACGCCCAACTGGAACATGCAGCGGATCCTTTGATGGTGCTTGATGATGTTGATTCTCATCAGTTGCGTTGTCGCTTGTGCCATGCCTATCGCAGCTTCACGCCTCGTGTCCCCTTGTGGATGGCTTGCTTGTTGCCATGTGCCCCATCTTGGCTGTTGTGCTGCGTTGTTGCCCGTGCCATGCCTATTGCTTCCTCACGCCCCGTGTCCCTTGTTAGAGGCTTGCTTGTTGCCCGTGCCATGCCTATTGTTGCCTCATGCCCTGTGGCCCTTGTCGGTGGCTTGCCTTTTGCCCGTGCCAAGCTTACTGTTGTCTGACGCCCCGTGTCCATTATCGATGGCTCGCTTGTTGCCCACGCATGCCTACTATTTCCTCGCGCCTCGTGTCCCTTTTTGGTGTCTTGCTTGGTTCCTGTGCCATGCCTATTGTTGCCTCAAGCCCCGAGTCCCTTTTCGGTTTGCTTGTTTGTTGCCCCACACCCCATTCTTGCTACTACGCCATCGATCGAACCGTGTGGGATGTCGTGTTATTGCGCGTCCCATGCTTTCTGTTTGGCTATTATTCACTTCATGCGGGATGTCGGATTGCTTCATGCAGATCCCACCGTGTGGGATGCTCGGATTTCAGCGCAACCTTAAGCATGTTGTTGCGCGGCTGCATGTCCCACTTGCGGGATGTCGGATTTCTGCGTGTGGCAAGCATGGGACAGGGGGCTTGGGTCGCACGCTCCATTCTTACTTCCCCATCCCCTTTCCGGTTTGCTTGCTTGCTGCCCCACACCCCATTCTTGTTGCTGCGCTGTCGATCACACCGTGCGGGGTACCGTGTTGTTGCGCGCCCCATGCTTTCTGGCTGGCTGTTATTCAACTCATGCGGGATGTTGGATTGCTTCATGCAGATCGCACTGTGTGGGACGTTCGGATTTCAACGCAACATTAAGCATGATGTTGCGCGGCTGCACGCCCCCTTGCGGGATGTCGGATTTCTATGTGTGGCCAGCATGGGGTGGGGGGCATCGGGAGCGTGGCCCATGCTTGCTACCCTGTCCCCCGTCCGCTTTGCTTGCTTGTTGCCCCACGCCCCATTCTTGATGCTGCGTCGCCGATCGCACCGTGCCGGATGCTGTGTTGTTGCGCGCCCCATGCTTTCTGTTGGGCTGTTATTCGCCTGATGCGGGGTGTCAGATTGCTTCATGCAGATCACACCTTGTGGGATTTTCGGATTTCAGCACAACATTAAGCATGCTGTCGCGCGGCTACACGCCCCCTTGCGGGATGTCGGATTTCTACATGTGCCAAGCATGGGGCGGGGGGCATGGGGTGGCGCCCCATGCCAGTTGTCCGGTGCCCCTCGTGAGCCTTTGTAACAACACGAAAAACTGAAATAGAAATTCTTTTTCAAACAATGGTAAAATAGTAATAGAATAAACTATGTTTATTAAAACACTTATATAATAACTATGTACTTAACCTATATTATTATATGAAAACTTTATATGATCATACATTAAAACATATTATATTGTTTAAGGCCTATTTAATTATGTGTTGGGCTTAATTGAATTGTCTTGTGCTTAATTAAAAGGAACTAGGCTTATAATAAACCTTAATTAATTAATTAGCTTATGGGCTTAAGGCCCAAAACCCACAATTTAAACTTAAAACATAGTTAATTTCGTTTTTTATAAAAGCCTTCTAGAACACTTGAGTTATAAAGTAATTAGGATTCCCAAACAGCTTAAAAATGAAGCCTATTAGTTGTATTAGGATTCCGCATTGAATAAGATAGTAAAAGACTAATTTAAGTAAGACTAGGAAATTAACCTTGGGCTGAGATTTCGCAAGAACATCTAATCTACATGAAACGTCTAGGATTAATTAGAATTAAATAACTAATCATAAATCAATATAGAACTACATTAAATAAGTAATCCTATTAAGATTAGAACACCTAAAATCAATGGTTAGGATTTCGTCAGAACACTTAGATTAATCTAATGGTTAGGATTAAAGATAAAAGACTTAAAATGTTATTAGGATTAAAGTAGAATAACACTAATGGTTAACTCATACTAGAACTAAGAAACTTTAATCCAAGGGCTGTAATTAAACTAATATAATCTAAAGGCTATTAATTAAGACATAAGCCTAAACTAAGTACGACTCATAAATCAACTAGGAGAATAATAGGAATCTATATAAACATAAAGGGAGGACGTGTGAATCATTAATCTAAGAGAGTGAGAGGGTGTGGAAGATTGTTGCAACTCCAAGAGCTTGGAGAAGAAGAACAGTTTAGATTTGAACTGAGAAGAAGAGGAAGAAGATCCTATGAAGAACAACCAAGGTAAGTAGTTCGATTATTCCTTATTTTTGATTTAGATATAGATGAGATGATATATTCAGTGAATATGACACAACACACTATTTCAAATTGAAGAACAAGTTACTTTATTTAAAAACTTATACTTTTAAAGCATGATCATCCCAGTGAAGGTAAGTTGATATTTTGATTGGGTTTGATGCGAAATTCGATTTTAATAGGTGTGTAAGAAGGATACTTTTGTTAAAAACTACTCTAAGTATTAAATTCCTTAGGATTTGCTGTTTCTGGGTAAACCGGCAGACTGCCGGCATGCCGGTTAGCCTACCGGTTCATCCAGGTGGAATCCAGCAGACCAACCGTTGTGCCGGTTAGCCTGCCGGACACCATGTGTGTTGCTGGAAACCCTGTCTAGCCCACTGGTAGACCAACTGGTGTGCCGGTTAGCCTTCCGGTGGACATATTGTAAATACTTGTGAAAACTAGTCCCTGCGTAGCCCACCGGTGGCCAACTGGTGTGTCGGTTAGCCTGCCAGTGGCTATACTTGTCTGCATCTTTGAATTTTGGTCGCTGCCTAGCCTGCCGGTGGCCAACCGGTGTACCGATTAGCCTGCTAGTAGAGTTAATGTTTGCATATTGCTTGATGTCCTGCCTAGGCTGGCGACAGACCAACCAGCAAGCCTAACGCCTGCCGAACAGCCCAGGTTTGCTTGGTTGTAAGTGTTACTTATTTATTTGGACTTTGATTTATCCTAATTAATTGTGTGTTGATTTTTGATGGTTTTATGACATGATTGGATGAGTTAGTTGATTGCTTGCCAATTTTATCTATTTTACATGATTCAACTTAATCTGAACACTGTGATGCATATACTATGTTTCAATCATTCATAATGATCACCTAGAGATATTTCACTACTGTACACCTATTTTATGTTTAGTTAATGTGCACAATCACTACACATGCACAACATAGCCTGATTGCATTATTGACCATATTCTGATCATGTACTTGACCATACCATCAGACCTTCACATCAGTTGAAGGTGCTGATATAATTGAGTGTTGTTGTGATTTCAATATAATACTATGGTGAGGAAGTCCCAGATGGACTGATTATTTAGGTTGAGGGATTTGGTCGTCCCAATATTACCCCATTATTTTCATCTCGATAGCGTATTAGTATACATAACAGATGCCGAGTGAAATTTTGTTGGCATTCGCTTTATGTAAGACTCACTGAGGTTATGATCCTATTTTCGAACGCCTTGGATTTTTGCATTTCCCTGACCGCAAATAAGTGGGGGAATTGTGCCCTCTTGGTCGAAAACCCCTTGAAACTATGATGCGCACATAGAATATCTTACTGAGAGTGGCTCTATATGGGGGGGCGGTTCGATAAGACGTCTTGCTCAATAATTGATTGGTCTACTGTGGAGATTACATAACTCGAATTCTAAACAGCATGCATGATTGCACAACATATGTATTTGCATGGATCACACTTTGATCACCCTTTCATTGTTGCATGAGCATGCATTGCATTCATTAATAATTGAACCTGCACTCATATTGCATTGCATTACATTACATATCATATTTATCATGTTATTACATATATATTTTTTTTGTCTATGTCATATCATTGGAGAGTAGCTTTGACCCTATTCCAACCAGCGAGCCAATCAGCGAAGTGTAGCTGATGCCTTTGAGCAACCATTTCAGGATCTTTAGTTAGTGGACTATAGGACCATGAAGACTAAGGTGGGGACCAAGTCAATGATGAAGATAATATATATATATATATATATATATTTAGGATGTATTTATTTATTTTAGTAGAATATGTAATAGGGACTATTTACTTAGATTTGTGTAATAGGTTAATTAATAAGGATTTGTTTTAAAACATGAGAATATGCTATTTCTTTATTTATTTTCTGCTATGACTTACTCAATTGTTTTGGATGTAATAGACTTAGTAATTATTTCATAAATTTCAATAAAAGTAATTTATAAAAGTCTTATATGATATTTCAATAGTTTGGGTTTTATTACTTTCAACTTCCATAGGGATATGGGGTGAGAGTCACGATTTGAACCTAAGGGATTCCCGTGAATTTCCTTTAAGTTTGGGTCGTGAAAAAAGTGGTATCAGAGCTTAAGTTTCCTGTGAACCTAAGTTTTCTAGCCTTGATACCAAAAGTTGTGTCAGTGCCTAAGTTTTCATGTTTTCCAAAAGTTTTCAAGGTGCTGATATTTCAAAGTTTTCTGTATGCTGTGTGAAATAGTAATAAATCTGGGACTTTAGTTTATGATAAATAATCGGATGTTGTCTTCTCTTTCTACAGGTACCTGGTTGATTAGTAATAGCCGATAGAAGAAGAGATAGTGCGGATACGAGATCAGTAGCAGCAAGTGATGAGGACATTAGAACCTACAACTTAGTGGGATTTTTACAAGTAATGGGACAGCCTCTATGAAACGACAGGAACAAGCACGAGTACGAGTAATGCTTCAATAAGCTGAAACACCAAGGAACATGAAGGAGAGGAAACCCAGAACTTATCAAGCTAATTTGTTGAAGGTTCGAAAGACACAAAAGCAAGGGAATACTTCAAGAATTGCCTCAAATCGGAAGTGTTACAAGTGTGGGAAGTATGGACATCATCAAAGTGATTGTCATTCTCCAAAGGACCGACAGCAAAACTCATTACAAGAATCAAGGAACACTCAAAGCAAGGGCTTATGTTTCTACTGTAGAAGAAAGGGACATTGTCGAGAAGATTGCCGGTTACCAAACAAATGACAGCAGCAAACTCAAGAAGCAAAAGTCTACACCATCGAACAACAACAAGACAAAGAAATGAAAGGTACTATTTGAATTCATCAATGGTTGATTGGTTGACAGAACATATAAAAGGTAAGTATGTTAACTTTTCTCAATCAGGGATTATCGGAATTGTCTTAATAAGGGTAGACTGTAATAACCTAACTAAAACATAGGATTAATTTGTAATTAATGAAAATATACGAGTTAGAATGTAATTAAAAAAGGAGTTAATTTAAAATTTTAGTAGTTAGCTACAGATTTAACTTTCGTTGTTCGTGATTGGTGGGTTGCACTATGGGAAACTAAAGTGCTTCACACACAATCATAACTCTTTAAGTTATAATGCGTGGCCAGTCCTGATAGGTATTAATTAATTCATTAATAAAGTTCATAAATTGTTTAAAATACTACAATAAAGTATTAATTAATTCATCAATAAATGTTGATATTTACTATTTAAAATAAATTATTTAAATCAATATGTACGTGCTGATATTTTTATTCAACCATATCCTTAACAAGAAAAACTTAATATTAGGATTAATATTTTCTAACTAATTTAGTAATTTTAAATACTAAAGATGAAACCTTGAGTATAAAACATAAGATAAGTTTCTTACATTTCATAAACTAAAGTAGAGGCAATATACCTTAATTATATAAAGTATAAAGTATTTACATACTATAAATTTACAAACTTAACTCCCTTATGTACTTAAAAATAAAAAATATTTATATTAAATTCTATTATTTTATGTATAACCAAAATAAGAACATATTGATGGTATTGTTAGATTAATTTTTAAAAATTAATAGTTAATATAAATCCTAGGAGTATTAAAATAGTAACCATGGATATTAATTTAAAATAGTTACTATTTTAGGAGATTCCTTCTAAGTATTAAGATAGAATTTATAGTATATTTTAAAAAATTTTAAACTCTTAATATGATTTCTCAAATTTTATAAATAAATATATTTTATTACAAACTAGAATTTAATAAGTGTTGTTAAAACCTGAATGTGCATGATCTTTAGGTTGACCAAATCACCATACACAAAGCCCTAGGATGGTTTGATAAATAATCCCTGAAAATTCCACGACCTGAATCAATTTGTCCTGAACCGGCAAACCAACTAGTGTCTTGGTTTGCCTGCCGGGTGGAAATTCCTTTGACCTGGCACAGGCAGGCTTTTGCCTAAGCTTACTGGTGCCTACCAGTATGCCGGTAGTCTACCAGCTGAGTTACCCAACTCTACTGGTGTACCGACACCTTACCGGGACCCTACTGAGTAACTCCTTTTTCACATTAGACCATCTCAACCCAACTGGTGTGTCGAGATCCTATTGGTACCTTGCCGATTGAGCAAGACTCTATCTTACAAGGTAGCTAACCTACCGGCGTATCGGAACGCTGCCGGTATCCTGCCGGTTAGCCACAGTGAACCTAAATCAATGTCTTAAGACCCTGAACACCCTACCTTGATAACCTAACCAATTTTAGGACTTCTCATACCCTAGAATTTTAAGAGATTTGAAGATTATTACATATATTTATATATATATATATATATATAATAGTTTATAATTAATTAATAAACTCGCTTGTGTAGAAGGTTTTATTATAAATATAAGTAAAGCCTCCCAGAAAGAATTATCTAAAAAGTTGTTTTATTATAACAAAATAATAATAATAATAATAATAATGATAATAATTATTCAGAGATTGATTTTCTTAAAAATTTGTATTTCTATAAAATTATTATTTAAGTATTAGATGTTTTCCAAATTCTTTTTATGATTAGATATATTTACCAAAAAGAATTATATATAAAAGTTGTTTTATAATGTAATGAATTCTGAAACTATTCTCTTATTATATGCAAAGCTGTTTTATTATGATTTCTATCAGTTTAAAAACAATACAATCCACTTTAATAATAAAATAAGTATATCTGTATTTTGAAACTAATTAATTAACAACAGCTAAGTACTTTAATTTTGAGGACAAAATTCATTTAAGGAGGATAAAGTGTAACAACACTAAAAACTGAAATAGAAAATTCTTTTTCAAACAATGATAAAATAGTACTAGAATAAACTATATTTATTAAAATACTTATATAATAACTTTGTAGTTAACCTAACCTATATTATTATATGAAAACTTTATATAATCATGCATTAAAAGATATTATATTGTTTAAGGTTTATTTAATTAAGTGTTGGGCTTAATTGAATTGTCTTGGGCTTAATTAAAAGGAACTGGGCTTATAAACCTTAATTG
>JAUPMG010000014.1:18667955-18684323 GCA_031762675.1 Pachysandra terminalis
AAGAAGGTTATTTAGGTCTTTTGACCTAAATGTTCCTTCTTTAATAAGCTGGTCTTCCTCTTTTGCCGACATTCTCTCTTCAATCACTCAGCTTCGAAGCTCATCTCTCTCTCTCTTCTTTCTTCTTCAATGGCGAAAATCAGAGAAGACATTGATCTGATTCCGAGCTTTCTCAGCTTCTGCTCATCTATGCATTTGCATCAAAGCTTTGCATGCGTGTTAGAGCAAAGGTACGCTTCTTCTCCCCTCGCTCTCGGCTTCTCTCTCTCGATCGACTTCTCTCTTTCGGCCTCTCTTTTTTTTTTTTTTTGCTGAGATCTCGACCTCTCTCTTTCTCTTTTTTTTTTTTGTTTGGGTGAGATCTCTTTCTCTCTCTCTCTCTCTTTCTCTCTCTCTCTCTCTTTTTTCACTTTTTTTCTGTGATTTAGTTTCGATTTTTTTTTTATTTTAAATACTGGTTTCGGCAAACAGACGAATCTGGGCGAATCCGTGGCCACACGTATGGACACGGGATTCGGGCAGGGTTCTGCCGAATCCATGTAACAGAGACCATAAGCAATCACATTAATGGATGACAAATCATGTTGGATACGTTGAGAGGTAGTTGCAAATGACTCATTTAGGAGCCAGTGACATATCTGCTCAATGTCTTTAGGCATTGGGTTTCCAGTACATAAGTAAACAGCTTCTTCTGTTATATGCTGAGAAGCCATATGTGTTGACTGCACACACCAAGAAAAGGATCAACAATGTAATCCTGGAACTCATCCACAAGATGACATGCATTAACACGACTAAGATGGCATAATCAAAAAATCAAATATTTGGTTAGATTAAAAATTGATCAAGATCTAACCAAGTATACTTCTTTTTTGACAGATTGGAGTGGCAAAAGAGGTTCCAAGTTACCGACAAACTAGTTCGAATTATACATTTCTTCGATGTTCTTGACATATTAGTTGAATCCAAAACTCACTAACTCTTATAATAGTTTAGGGTGGTTCAAGATCTTAAGCTGGCATTCAATTAACAGAAAGGAGATGATCAAAAAGTTGAGGCGAAGATTTTGTTTTGATAGGTAAGTAGAAGTGAAGAAACTTGGAATTATGTGATGAGAAGTTCAATTTGCAAAAGTGAACAAAAGAATATGATTAAATAACTGCATATATAATTTTAAAAGAGAGGAAATAACTATTTAACTAAGAAGAAAAGTACATCAAGCAATTAGTTCTTCTGGGCACAAGCTTCCCCAACAAACCCTGCACAATAATTTACTGAGCCCTAATATGGTGTTGACCACATGTACAAGCATGCAGATACAAGGTGTATGAATGTATGGATATAGTAGCATATATGATCATGCTATAAGATTCTATAATTGGGAGCTCAATATGTGAATACTAGCAAGTCATGTTCATAATATTCCCAAGTTAAAAAAAGAACGTTAATATATAATACTAGTTTCAGGAAATGAATATGTGCCACATCATCTAAACTACAGTTTAATTAAGCACGAGTTAAAAATGTTAAGCTAATACTAAAGCTTAATCATAATGACCAAGTTTGCAGCACAGTATTTCTGCTGGTACTTCATTTGTAGAGATAGCCTACCCTGTTTTGCTGTTTCACTTTTTATAGCAATCTCTTCTCTTAGACTCTGCGATTCGGATCCTTGCTCACTACTTCAATTCATGTCCTTTCTGGTCAACCTGTACTAAATCACTCATGGGTTCTGCTATTGACCTTTTTTGTGCATGACCAAACCATAATAGTTGGTTCTCCCTTATTCATCATCTATCAATCCTAGATTTCTCTCTTATGTGCTCGCTTCTTACTGACATCCCTAGTCTTATCACATGCATCTTATTATTTTCATCTTAGATATGCTCAACCACTAAACACTATTTTTTTTGAAATCCTACCTTCTGATACATAATGCAAGACCACTCTAATTGCCGTCTTTTAGAGCTTTCCTACAAGTTTCAATGGTGTTCATTCAGTTGGTCATCACAACATTATAGTGTTGAGGTTGCATCAACCTAGCAAGCATAATAAGTACTTGTAACAATGGATAAACACCATGTATAGGTGTGTTATTTTTTCCTTTTGACTTTTGCAAATAAGGATATAGTCTCTGGAGTACCAGTCATTAGAGGACACGAGCACAATTTGATAATATGATCATCAAACTTTCAGCCTTTCAGAAAATAGCATTGGCTATCAAAATCTACTTCGTCTAGTCTGTGTTTCAAAGAAACTGAAAGATAACGATACCATGTAAAACAGAACAGGGAAGAAAAAAATGAATCAGTAAGAAAAATTTGAGATACTAAAACCTGCAAAATGTTCAAAGCCTTCCTCATGTCACCATTGCTAAGCTGTACAAGTGCACTTAAGCCACTCTCAGCTACATTAAGCCTACTTCAAACAAAAGAACTGTTAAAGGCAAAATAGCTTAAAGATACAATACACATCCAAGTCAGAGATGCTACTGGAATACTGTCATTGCATTTACTTTCTTCATTGCAAAAGGCATCTTGATTGAAGATTAAACTTTGTATACTTATCCAATATCAAGTAAATGATTATGATATACAGATTAGATATTAAGGGGGAAAAATTCAAGGGGCATTTTCCAGTAGATCCATTTTTACTGCATATAGATATAGATTGGAAGACATTCAGTACAGAAAGTTCTCTTAAAGAGAGAGAGAGAGAGAGAGTTATTCTCGTCTAAACTGATTGTTAAATGAAAAACGAGAACGGTAAATTGCCATTTCAATGAACAAGTGCTGTTCTGTGCTAGTTCAAAAGACACCTTTGTGATTCCAAGAAACAATGTATGATAAAATTCTTCAAAAATGAACTCTTGAAACCTAATCAAAGTAATGAAGTCCCTCAAAATGGACTATATTTTGCCTCTATCCATGATTGATTGACGGGCATTTTTGGACATCTTGACACATCATCTTGACATAGATGACATGGTAGCAAAATGCCATGTCAACAATGATGTGGCATAAGAATGACATGTCATAAACTTGTATTGTTTTTGTATGCTATGGCGGGAGTCGCGGGACTGCCATAAGTCAAGTCAAGAGTATTTGAACTTCTTTGAGTCCTCTTGCAAATGCCGTGGATGGATTCAGAAGGTTAAAAATAATTAAAAATCTCAACACCCTGAAAAAGGACAATATGCACAAAAACCGAGGAATCGGTAAAACTAGGCTCAACAGCTGCCAGACCAGGTTACCAGAAGTACCCTGGACTGGGTGGCTGCCCAATCCAGCTGGGTCCGGCAGCATGGTCGGGACAGGTTTGGCGGATTTATGCAATCTGTTGCATTTTGCTCCTAGGTTTTTTTGACATGTGTAATAACACTGTGGGACCCAAGAAACTTGTGTATTAACTATTAACTTGTATACCTCCAACAGATGTCCAAGTTGTATACTTTAGGTTCCGGCCTTTGGTAATTTGAGTACATGGACTTTCCCCAATTTATCCCCTTAGTCTTGTGGGCATTGAAATCATCACACAGATATTTGGTAAGATTAAACACCAAGCGATATGCTTCAGCACATCTCATGAGATTTATTATGAGACTTATCATTGTGGGATTTATTTCACACCGGGTGAACCTTGTAACGAATAATAATACATGCAGATAACCAATGCGAGTTGCGCTTTGGCATCACTCGTCACACTTGTTTACTTGAGCATTTAATTATCTATTATTATATGCAAGACCTGCATAAGTTTACCGTAGAGGAGATCTCCCAAATGTGAGTCCTTTAGGGGGGTTACTGAGGGTCCTTAAGGTGGCATTGGAACCGTTGATGATTATGTCACATCAACCTAAGGAATGGAAAATTCAGATGGGTCAATGGGTCAGCGGGTGCCACCTCTGAGATAAGAGAAGATTCTTTTTAAGTCTAGTGAGATAATGAAACATGTCATCCATCTGGGAGGGAGATAGAGTCTATAAAAGAATCACTTGACTTCATTTGAGGGAGAGACATTTTAGGGACACCTGGAGAGACTTTTGGAGAGATCTCTGAGAGATAAGAGGTCCCAGTCTTCTGCAGAGAATACTTCTCAGGCAGGAGTGAGGATTATCCATTTGAAACCTAGTGGATTCTGGCAAAGATACCTAACCATTGCGAGATTTTAGGATATTCGAAGTGGCATCATTTCTAGTCTGAGTATCTCCCTTTTGCTCTCTTAGGCATTGTCTACCTAACACACCTTCTCAACCCACCTCCCTACAGCTTTGACAGGCAACAGCAAGGAACAGCCTTATCATTGTAGTTTAGGCCTGTGCTGGATCTAACCTTCTCCCAATCATATTACAGATCACTGTCCACGTCAACAATCCGTTGACCATATCATCTTCGAGAGAAAAGATACCCACAGATTGTTTTTGAGTTCAAATGAACCATAAATACCATGTTAATTCTGATCCATTATAAATTATGGGAGAGTAGTCAAACTTAATGTTGTTCTAATAAGAAGAGTTAGTCAAAGATGGTGCTAATCAAAGCCAAAAAGAGACACTGACGTCAGGTCATCAGCCAAACCTGCTTAAATGAAAATTAACTGTTAGATTCCGAAAATTGACCCTACATGTATAAAGTATACAAGTCAAGCCCTATGAGTTGTCAGAATGCAATTACACGACATTGAAAGTATATGAGCAATCTATAATGTAAAATCTACAAAACAGCTTAAGCAGAACTAGGTTGCTTTTCCAAAGAATTCAGGGTCTAGATTTACTTCAAGAAAGATCATATTCACTTATTACTCAACATACCTGTACAATAATGAACACGGCATCCGTATTGGATGCTTTGCATAGCAGTAATTTATAAAATATAGCGGTCACAAGAAAGAAGAGCAATTGAAGATCAAGCAGTATGGTAGCATAAATACATGACAATTGGTATTATATTCATGGTTTAAAATATCTTATCTTATCCGTCGATACGTATCTTGTATCCACTCTGTCGACACGATACACAGGTGTATTCTTAGGGAGGCATATGAAATAATGGTTGGGGATTTCAAGGAATTCTACTGTATCGGAACTTACTTCCCGATTCATAATCTCACAAACAATTTCATATTTACTTTTCCAACCTCACTCGTCGAGTAGATATATAGTAATCATAGAAATTTAAATACATCATTTAAAGCAGGAAATAGGTTCTTATCAACATGCTCCAGTACTGAATTAACTACAAGAGATCCACACCCCAAGAAAATATAGCAAAAATAACACACCCAGATCAATAAGAGAAATGAAACAAAGAAAAATCCCAGACGATGTAAGCAAATACTTCAAGTGAAGAAGCCACAAAAAATTAGGAGATATTTCTTATCCACAAATTATCACTAACAAAATCTTCAACAAAGAAAATCATACAAATGAAAGTAATAAAAGCATACCCTTCAGCCTCTATAACACGTTTAACACGTTGGGTGACATGCGTAGCATCAAGTGGAGCAAATCGAAATCGAGTACATCTTGACTGCAGGGCTGGAATGATTTTGTTGACATGATTGCAAATAAGTGCAAACCTAGTGCTCTTTGTGTATTTCTCAATCACTACAGCACAGAAGTATAAAACAAATACAGTGAGATTGATCAGAGAACTTGCATTTAAAAGAATTGTGATAATCAAAAGGCAGACCTCTACGCAAGGCAAACTGCGCATCCTTCGTCATGGCATCTGCCTCGTCCAGTAGGACCAACTTCACTGATGACTTTGGACTGAAAACAACAGAGAGAGTAGTTGAAAAACTAATGCCACCCAACAGCCTTACTCCAAATATCGAAACAATTGATCATGATCAGGAAAAACCAAAAGGTAGAACTAGAGTCCCACTCTCAAAAGGCATTACCAGATTCTGAACATAAACAGGAATACAGGATGATCACATCTCCAATGATAAGAGCATATAACGATTTTAAATAGCATACAAATGATGGTTATTGAACGCATGAAATTGAAGGATGCGGTATTTAAGTTTCTACTATAAACCACAAAACAAAAAATCAATTTATTCAATAAGAAAGTTAATTAGTTATATACACATCTTGATAACAAAGAAAAGCTGAAATGAATATACGTAAAAAGTCCATATGGATTATGCCAAGCAGTACTTATTCTTACAGCTCTTCCCATAAAAATTGTCAAAGGATTGCAGACAGTTTCAAGCTATGCACGAACTGTAAACAATCTATATGTTGAACCCAATTACTTTGCGCAAAGGGTGTGCATCAATAAACCAACTATAAGAACACAAATATAATAAGCTATGCAAAAATAGTAAACAGTTTATACATTAAACTGAATTACGTTCAAAAATGGGTGTGCAAATTCTGAACAAATTACGCTCGCACCAATCAAACTGAATGCATCCATTGGATTGTAGCAAGAGCATTCCCCCAAGCACTTGACCCCAACAGGCAAATATCGGTTGTGTATGCCCAATACCTTCATAGCTATTTACAGAATAAAAATGATGGATAAACTAAATGTACAAAGGAACACCGACCATCGACGACCCAATATGGCCCAAAATAACAAACTTTGCAACAATGCACAAATACGTTGTTACGATCCTGTATGTTAAGTGCTTAACCAAATGAATTTCATAAGTCCTGGGGCTTTTAGAACAACAATTCGGCACGTAACAAATGGTATCAGAGCAGGCACCACCTCACAAGTTCGAGTCACAGAAAGGGCGACATATAGGCTGGAGTAAAATGCCTTGGTATTATGTATGGGCATGGTGTTTAGTCATTGAATACTGATAGGTGAGTGGAGCCGCCAATAAGGAAAGGGCTACCGACGAGTCAGTGTCGATAGAGTGAGCCGCCGTGGATGTCGGCTACAGAAGCGTGATGAAATGTTACGATCCTATATGTTAAGTGCTTAACCAAATGGGTTTCCATAAGTCTTAGGGATTTTAGAACAGCAGTTAGGTACGTAACACACGTTACAATGGGTACAGTTTTTTCAACCGTAAATCCCAATTTTCATTGATATCGAAACAGCCACAATGCCAATAAAACACTCCCAGAAAATAAAACTGAACAAAACAAATCAAATCAAAATAAATAAAAAGGACTTGGAGAGAACAAAAGATTACCCAAATGAGAAACTCTGGGTGCTTGCAAAGTCTTGAACCTGCTGTCTCACAACATCAATCCCCCTATCATCAGACGCATTGAGTTCAAGTATCATGTTATGGAATTGCGCTCCATACAACTTCCGAGCAACGGCGAGAATAGTCGACGTCTTGCCGGTCCCCGGTGGACCGTAGAGAAGAAGATGAGGCAATTTGTTCTCGCTCGTAAGCCTATCGACTGTTAGAGATCCAATCAAAAACCTAAATAGAATGAAAATGAAAATGAAAAAGAAAAAACCCTAGAAATGATAAGAATAAAGAGATTTACTCGTGTCAATGATATCTCGATGAGCAGCGACGTCGGCTAGGGTCTGAGGACGGTACTTCTCGACCCACGGCGTAGCTTTTCCGTCCGGCGGGACGTCGACGTTCTTCCCCTTGTTTGGTGTCAAAAGCTGATCGGCGTCGTCGATCTCCATTGGAGAGATTTTCTCCGCCATCTGATTTGGTTTCTCTCTCTCTCTCTCTCTCTCTCTCTCTCTCTCTCTGTAGTCTCAATGAGGAAGCTTGAGATTTCACTCACAGTAGAGATTCAGTAATGGCGCCAAGATTGGTATTACCATCTATGGTTTTCGTCTTTGGAGAAGGCGCCAATTAGACTTGACGTCTAAAGTCCGGAATTCTGCCGTTTCGGATGGCCGATAGAGAACGATATTTCCGACATTACGTTTCTTCTGAACGGTGTTACTAAATAAAATTGGACCGGACATTGAACAATAATCATTTTTGTCAAAAAAAACACCTAGGGCTTGAGAACCCTTGTAATTACCTTACGACCAAATTAAGACGTCTAGGACTCTAGGCTACCCTTGGCATTGTTTAATTAAGTGCTTATTTTTTATTTTTACCTCATTGAAATTTTTCTATGGCTGCGTTTTGACCCGGCTGATAAATACTCATTGGATAAGTTGCTCAATCGGAACACTTATCCACAGCAACAATAAATTGGTTATTTGAAGAAAATAGCGTTTGATAAATACATTTATTTAAGTGCTTATAAAAGTTTAGAGATAAAATAGGTATTATAAAAATATAATTAAAGTTTAGAAATAACATTTATTTAAGTGCTTATAAAAATTCAGCGGTAAAATAGATATTTAAAAAATATTACTAAAGTTGTGAAATAGCTTAACGCGTAAGAGCTTGGGAGAATTTGCTCCTTATGTGTAGCCTTCGTCTACTGCTGATGGATAAGCACTTACCCATAAGTACTACCAAACACACATTTAATTTTAAATTGTACTTATATAAGCTATAAGTTGCCATAAGTACTTATAGAAGCCGAGAAAAACGTAGTCTAAGTATTGAATCAATATTCAGCCATAAGCAATAGAAGAAGACAACGTCGTTATTGCTTGTGTGGGAAATTGTTTTTTAGATATTAGGACGATTTTGAAAATGACACTTTTAGCCCTAAATAAATTAAAAAACTTTTAAAATGATTTTTTCAAATTTTAAGGTAGTACCTCTCATTTTGTCTTGACAAGGCACTTAGGCTGTGTTTGGCTGGCTTATATAAATACTTATTGTAGCTTATATCTTATATAAACACTTTTTAAAATTAAAGGTGTTTGGTAGCTCTTATGGGTAAGTGCTTATCCATAAGCACTAGAGGAAGCCTACAAGCTCCACCCATAAGGAGAATTTGCAGAGAGCAGCTTCTCCCAACCTTTTATGCGTTAAGCTATTTCTAAACTTTAATAATATTTTCATAATACCCCTAAGCTCTCATAAGCATAAATAAATGTTATTTCTAAACTTTACTAATATTTTCATATTATCTAATTTACCCCTAAATTTTTATAAGCATTGAAATAAATGTATTTACCAAACGTTAGTTCTTCAAGTAAGCAGTTTATTGTTGTTGTGGTTAAGTGCTCCCATTTAGCTACTTATCCAATGAGTGCTTATCCAAAAGCACAAGCCAGGCCAAACACAGCCTTAACTACACGTATTAACTAAATATTGTTTTTTTTTTAGAACAAACAACTTATTACTAGATACATGCTCCTATTGAATCACTTACCTAAAAGCACAAATTGGGAAAAACAGTCTTGTTTGGGGTTGTAAATGAGCCGAGTTTTGTTCGGCACGATTCGAGCTTGTAAACCTTGAGTAAAGTTTAGGCTTGTTAAAAAATTATGGGGTCAAGCTTGGCTAGTAAAAGGCCCAGCCTACAAAAAAGGTTTAAATTAATACATTCACACCCTTTTGGATTTGGTGTAATGCCAACAAGTATCACTAAAAAGGGACGTAGATCCTTTGTGTTGAATCCCGTGTGTCGAGATTGTGTGCTGTGAAACACACCGAAGGGAAAAATTATAATTTTGCCCTCATAAAGCAAGCAAAATTACAATTTTGTCATTCCTTGTGTTTCACATCACACAACCTTGGCACACGGGATTTAGCACAGAGGATCCTCTCTCCTCAAAAAGTAGTAGGATATTTACTTTTGCTTATAGCAGCATATTTTAAGGATGTAAATACTCCTATCTATATTGTTTAATGATCTTAAGAACAAAATAGGTGCTTATATAGAAGAAGAAAGATATTTCGTAGCATTGAAAATTGTGAAAACCCTAACTATCTCTTGAAATTATAGAATAAACTAGCAGTCAACACGTGCAATGCATGGGCAAACAATGTAAAGTGATAAATAGATTAATAAAATAAATAAAATTTATGAAAAAAGAAGAAAATATAGATAAATGATAAGTTTCGAAAAAAATCTAAGAAAGATGAAGGAGAATGTAAAGAGATATAGATGTTGTAATCTCAAATTATAATGCATTGAGCAAAAAGACAATATAAATTATCAATATAACAAATGTCTATCATTCAATTGCTTGATATTTAAGCACAAAAAAATAGTGATAAATTAAAATGAATATATAATACTAAGATATCAATAGAAGGAAACAAATACATTATTATATGAGGCTTAGAATGAAAATATATCATAAGTTTATCAAATACATGTAAGAAAACCAATATCGTACCCGGTAAATTAGTACATAAAATCTATATAAATATAAATGTGTACCTGTATACATATCGTTACACTATTGCTACAATCCTCTTAAATGTATGTCAATTAGATTTTTACAAATTGATATTCTCCTCTCTTCTTTAACTTAGACAATGTTCTCGATGGGTAGAGCTTGTAGTGTATTGAGAGGAGGGAATAATGTCATCTATTTATAGTCTTACGTTGATATCACCATTAATGCTTCAAGTTAAGGTGATAGCAACTTAAGCTATAAATGTACTAACACTTTAAGCCTACAAACTTAAGCATTAACTATACTTAATGTGTTCTCCCATTAAGAACTCTTTAAGCTTACATTTTTAATGTATAGGTATATATTATACACAAATGATATAGTGTGTCTAAGGTGCACCGGACCAAATATACATCAGCGATCACTAATATCTTGATTGGTCCTTACTGCAAGCTATCAAATCAGGTATGATCTAATCCGGATTTTTCTCAAAAAATCAAATCATAATTATATATGCTAGCCCACATATAGATATTCGTACATTCTCCCACTTGGGCTGCATAGTTTATTACTAAAAATATATTTTTTTAAATGACTACCGGATTATATAAACTTGAAAAGACATCTTGAGTGGCTACTCTTTTAAAAACCAATACCCGATTAATAATGACACCTTAAAAGATCAAGACTTTGTCCAATAAACCACTAATACCAAATCACGAAAGTCATTACATCTCCTTATGGATATACGATTATTTTCATGGTTATAGTATTAGTATCCTTATCGACATAAGTCACCAAACAAGCATGGTCTATGTAGTATGGAAATAGCATGAAAACAGTGATTAACCATGCATATCTCCAAGATTGGTCCAAACTTTATTGTCTTAAAATAAGACATGTATGCTTCAAAAAGAAGCCTGCATGTCTCAAAACAGAGACCCTAAGTTTATTCGAGAATTAAATAACCATAGAAACCATCATGTGATCATAAAATATGATTGTCTAAAGCAAGAAGAAATAGTATTGAACTCTTACTAACCAAATATAATAAAACTTTTCACAAGGCCCATATGTGTAACATGCTTCTTAAACAATTTAGGAGGAAAACCTTTGGTCAAGGGATCGGCAATCATCTCCTCTGTGCTTATATATTCTATGGATGTTTGAAGTTCTCGCACCTTGTCTCTAACAACGAGATACTTGATGTCTATGTGTTTAGACGCAGCTGAACTCTTGTTGTTTTTAGAGAAGAATATTGTAGCAGAGTTATCACATAAAATTTTTAGTAGCTTTATAATAGAATCTACAACTTGAAGCCTTGAAATAAAATTTCGTAACCTTATTGCATGAATAGTAGCCTCATAACAAGCCACAAACTCCGCTTGCATAGTTGATGAAGATGTAAGTGATTGTTTGACACTTTTCCATGAAATTGTTCTACCAGCTATCATAAAAACAAAAGCAGAAGTGGACTTCATTTCATATGGGCAACCAGCAAAGACTGAATCTGAATATCCAACTAGCTCATCGGATCACTTATAAGTAAGCATGAAATCTTTGGTCCTCTGTAAATAGCGCATAACCTTTTTAGCTAATTTCCAATGATCCATACTGGGATTACTCTGAAATCTACCAAATAACCCAACGACATATGCTAAGCTTGGACGAGTACAAACTTATGCATACATCAGACTCCCTATTGCAGATGCATAAGGGATTTTCTTCATTTGGTTGAACTCAATCTTGTTCTTTGGACACTGAAGTTTGCTAAACTTATCGTCTTTAAAAGTTGATGATTCACCAGGAAAACAGTTCTGCATGTTGAACCTATGTAGAATTCTGTCAATATAGGATTTTTGTGATAGACTGAGAAGACCACGAGATCTATCACGATGGATTTCGATCCTTATAACGAATGATGCTTCCCCAAGGTCCTTCATCTCAAAATTTCTCGATAGAAATTGTTTAGTCTCATGTAACAAACCTTTATCACTACTGGCTAGTAGTATTTCATCAACATAGAGAACTAAAAAGGTAAATTTGCTCCCATTGAGCTTAAGATATATATATATATATATTGGTCAACAGAATTCTCCTTGAAACCGAAAGATGAGAGCACTTCATCAAACTTCAGACTCCATTGTTGTGAAGCTTGTTTCAAACCATAGATGGTTTCTTTAATTTACACACCATATGCTCCTTTTCTTTCCTCAGGTTGCTTCATGTATACATCATCATTTAAGTCACCATTCAAAAAGGCTGTTTTTACATCCATTTGATGTAATTCCAGGTCAAAATATGCTACCAATGCCATTATGATCCTATAAGAGTCTTTGATAGAAACTGGTGAAAAGGTCTCTTTATAATCAATACCTTCTCTTTGATTGAATCCCTTTGCAACAAGCCTAGTTTTATATCTTTCAATATTACCATTTGAATCTCTTTTAGTCTTGAAGACCTATTTACAACCAACGGGCTTTATTCCTTTTGGTAATTTGACAAGATCCCACACTTTGTTATCTTCCATGGATTTCAACTCATCGTGTATGGCATCGAACCACTTAGTACCACAAATACTATTTGCAGCTTCAGAAAAGGTAAGTTGATTAGTTTCCATGCCAATATCAAATTCACATTCGTGTAGGTAAATAATATAATCATCTGGAATGGCTGGCCTTTTCTCTTTTTGAGATCTTCGAAGTTGAAATTCAGAAATTTTAAGTCTCGTGCATAGAACTAGATGTCCTCTCATTCAACTGGTGATCAAGAACTATATCTTGCCTTGTAGTAGGCTGGATTACTACATTGTCTTGCATAGGAGTTGCAACTCTCTCTTCCTCAAAAATAATGTTACGTGATTTTGTGCTCCCACTAGCACTATCATCTTCTAAAAACTTAGCATTTTCAGTCTCAATAATTCTAATGCTATGAGAAGGACAATAAAATCTATATCCCTTAGATTTTTCTGGATAACCAATAAAATAACAACTCATTGTTCTAGGATCCAACTTCTTTTCCTATGGATTATATATCTTCGCTTCTGCAACACAACCCCAAATGTGCAAATGTCTTAAACTAGGTTTTCTACCAGTCCACAATTCAAAAAGAGTTTTACGGATTGACTTACTAGGAACTCGATTCAAGATATAAGCTGTTGTTTTCAAGGTATCACCCCACAAGGAATCTGGCAACATTGAATCTTATCATACTTACCATGTCTTTAAGAATACGATTCCGCCTTTCAGCTATACCATTTTGCTCGGGTGTTCCAGGCATGGTATACTGAGCGATAATGCCATAATATTGTAAGAACTTTGCAAAAGGTCAAGGATTTTGTTCCGATTCATCATACTTGCTACAGTATTCACCACCACGGTCAGATCTTACAACTGTTATCTTTCGATCCAATTGATTGTCTACTTCAGCTTTATAAATCTTAAAATGGTCCAAGGCTTCTAACTTCTCATGAATTAAATATAAATAACCATATCGAGAGAAGTCATCTATAAATGTAATAAAATATCGATGTCCACCCCATGCTAGAGTAGGAAAATGTCCACAAATATCAGTATGTATCAAATCTAAAAATCCTGTATTCCTTGTCGCGCCCTTCTTTCTAATTCTTGTTTGCTTCCCTTTGATACAATCTACACAAACTCCAAAATATGTGAAGTCTAGAGATTCCAAAACTCCATCTTTGATGAGTTTCTCCATTCTTTCCCTTGAAATATGCCCAAGGCGTCTATGCCATAACGTAGATGAGTCATCCTTTTCCAAAGCTCGTTTAATTCCAAGATTACTACTCACATGAAAAGACGAATGTGATAGACCAAAAGTAGAATCAATAATTAATTAATAAAGTCCATCACATAATGAACCAATGCCAATAACAGAAAAGTTGTAAAGCAAAGTAAAATGACCATTTCCAAAAGTAAGAGTATACCCACAAGAATCCAGTCTAAAAACTGATAAAAGGTTTCTCCTTATTGAAGGAACATAAACAATATATGCTAAATTCAAAATATAACCCGAGTCTAACTAAAGCTAATAAACTCCTATGGCTTTGACTTCTACTGCTTCACCATTTCCCATGAAAATAGTCATTTGCCTATCATTTGGCTTCCGATTGCTTCGAAATCCCTGAATAGAGTTACTTATATGGATAGAAGCCCTTGTATCTATCCACCATGAATTTGGTGGTACATCTGCTAAATAAGATTCAAGACAAACAAAAGTGAAGGGTCTACTTTTCTTGTCCAGCCATTTCTTGTACTTTATGCACTCTCTCTTCATGTGTCCCTTCTTTTCACAGAAAAAACATTTTCCATCATTTTTCTTTTCAAAATTTTGATCATTATGAGACCTAGTCTCCATGGATTTCTCTTGCTTCTTTTCTAAATTCTTTTCTCTTTCCATTTTGTTTTTGACTCATCCTCAATGGTCCAGAAGTAACTAGATGTGCACTTTCTTTTCTTTCTTGTTTAAGCCTCTCTTCTTCTTCTACACACATCAAAATTAGTTCATTTAATCCCCATTTCTCCTTTTGTGCGTTGTAAGTAACTTTTATTGGACCAAATTGCATAGAGAGTGAACTAAGGACCAGATGGATAAGGAAAACTTCAGAGATGTCTACCTCTAGAAACTTTAATTAAGTTGCAATGTTAGACATCTCAAGAATAAACTTGGGCATATTCCCCTAGCCATTGTACCTCATATTCATCATTTATTCATTAAGTCCCCAGTCTCTGCCTTGTCAGAACCCAGTGTTTACAATGTCGCTGACATGTCAGCATTTTTTGAACTAGCGACATAGAAACCGTGGGAAGTCGCTAAATCTCCATTTTCCCCCATGTCGTGCGACATGTCGCGACATATCGCGAGACACGGAGGATTTTTTTTTAATAGCACATGTCGTGACATGTGCACTTTTATGGCCTTTTTAAGGCTATTCCTGTTCAGATGTCTCACATTTCGTGAGACATCTCCCCAAGTGCTCTAAAACCCTCTCATTTCTTCAACTTCTTCCCATTTCTCAGATCTACGCTTCTAGGTTTGATTTTTCACCAAACTTTTTGCGAAAAATATATCAGCGCATCAATCTTCATCTCATGGACACAAAGATTCAAGATTGGAAGTGCGTGAATCGAGGTAAAACTGAGATTTTTATTTTAAGGATTATGTATGGATGAAAAATTGTTATTTTTTTATACATTGATCTACGACACCCGATCTATCGATGGGTGTCAACAGTTTTTTTTTCTCTTACTAAAACTAGTTTTTTGAATTTTCGTGCAAAAAAATATTTTGAAAATATTTATTTTTTAAAAAAATTCCTATAAAATTATGAAAATATAGATACAAAGTGAGTACAAAATACAAATTATAGGAAAAAACATTAGCTTAACGGAGTCCTCTGAAACCCGCCATGGGAAATTACGCCTCAGACCGTTTCTGGGGGATCATACCCCTGCTGACCAGGTGTCTGTAAAGAACCTAAATCCGGGGAGGACAGCCTCAAACTTTCATGCATAAACATCCTATAACCCCATGGTTCTCAATCATTGCACGACTTTTGTTCCAAACAGAAAAGGAGGAGGGGGGATCGAGAAACCCTTTTCAGGAATGGAGGCCAGAGAACTAATCCCATTGTCCCAAGTGGACGGCAGAAGTCCACGTAGATGGCGTTTGGGATTGGCTAAACTGCAGACAGCACTGTCGACCTCTCCCGCGATGACAAGTGATCCTATAACATCCGGCATGTGCGATACTTGTCACTCCGTCATAGGGTTTGACTAGAGGCGGAAGGCTATAAAAGCCTTTACTCCATAGGAGTAAAAGCAACTTTTGGAGGAAGGAGAAAAGTTACAGTAAATAGAAAATTGTGAACTCCCTCTGAGGTAGCCATTAAAGCTCTGTAGCTTCTCTGATACATTCCCAAGGCTCTTCTTCCAATCCCGGCTAGAGCTGGCAATCGGGCAGGTTCGGGTCGGGTTGACATAGGGTATTAACGACTTAACCCTAAACCTGAAACCGCCCGTTTATTAAACTGGTTGAGAATACTCAACCCGCTCTAACCCGTCTGACCCGCCCAGTTTTTTTTTTTTTTTTTTAATTTTAAATAATTCCTCGTAGACCCCTTGTATCCTAAATATTACTATTTTTAGTACAA
>JAUPMG010000014.1:18702152-18715405 GCA_031762675.1 Pachysandra terminalis
TCTTGGGGAACCGATCTCTTTTGTTTTTGTATATTCTTTTCTCCTATATAAAATTTTCGTTATTGATCAAAAAAAAAAAAATGTAGATTGAAGCTCTATGTCAATATATGACTTGGCCAATTTAAGGTTTGCAGTTTATTGGTTTACTGAGGATGATTCAATGCGTGCCATCCTTTGGGACTACGGTAGAGATGATTACAATGCTTGAATGGCATTCTTGTTATCATTCAATGAAGTTTGTTCTGGGATGGTCTTCAATTGATCTTGTAATAGAGTTGGATTGTGGATAGTCTCTAATTTCTTTTACCTTTTAATATGTGAATGTTTTGTCATATTTGAAAGGCAAATGGTTTTCTGTTTCATCACAACAGCTCTCATTGGCTGTTGTGACAGGCCCTTTTTGCCGCATGGAAGAGTGATCTGGCCAATCCAGACCTTCCATTTAATATGGGACCTTCTGGATTTGCCACATGTATGATATTTTAACCTATATAAGCCCCAACATTACATGTGTATTAGTTTTTTCCACGTGTATCAATGGCCGTCCAGTTTTGTAATGTTTCTTAAGTTTTACACAAAGAAAGGCGTTCGTTTCAGATGAGCGTTTATGCCACGTGGCAAATGTCTTGGCACTGAAACTTGGTATTGACCTGGGGTTGACTGAATGTATACATGGAGAACTGGGGTTCCCAACTAAGCTTCCATGTGTGAGTTTAAGTGTTGCAACAGATTTCTCTCTCTGGAGTGTTGCAATAGACAACCGAGACTCCATTTGGAATGATCTTTGCTGAGCATAAGAAAAAAAAAAGAGAAACAAAGAAATACAAGAGATCAAAAGGAAACTAAGGCTTCACTTTCTCTTACATTTTTTTGTAAGTTTTTTTTGGATATTTTTTCTTCTATGGATTCTTCTTTCCTATTTTCACTCTTTGGAATAATCTATTTTATCAAAAAAAGGGAAAGAATTTCAATGGTGTAAAAGTTCTTCATAGAATTTGTAGATTCTCACTCCTTATGTGAAGTTTATTTATTGATATACCCAATGCTAATGTGTCTATCATCCTTTTCGAATATCTTTCTGTTCTTCAGTTTAGTTTTGAAAGTATAGGTTTAAATGATGCTTTCTGTTCATCAGATTTGGTTAGATGTTGGGAGTCCGTCATTGCTATGTAGACCTTTATTACTTTTTTTTTGTTTTTTTGTTTTCTTTTTCTGCTTTTGGTTTGGGTAAGTTACTGACTCTTTCCCTTTTTCTTTGGGGTAGTTGGTTCCCTACCTTGGGGAATTGCCTCCTTTCTTGTTGTACATTCTCCCTTGCTTTAATATATTTTCGTTATTGATCAAAAAAAAAAAATGCTTTACTTAGGATTTTGTGACTCCAATCTGTATATTTTGTTCAATCCTTCGCTTTCTCCTTTGTTGTGTTTCAAACATACTTATGGTTTCTTAAGTTCTTGTGTCTTGTTCTTTGATTGTATGTTATATAATATTATGTTGGGCAGGGAACTTATGTTGAGGCAATTAAGGAAGAAGTTGTTCTATCCCCTGCTCATGCCCTTTCTTTAATAGCATCTGGTGAAGGTACATAAACTTTGGCCTTGCTATTTTATCTTCTATATTCCTTATTTAGTTTGTAGACATTTGCATACCGGCATCCCTCCTTCATTATGCCTGAATTTAATTCATGAGACAAATTGTTTTCTTGTTTTAAGCAGATAATACTATTTTGTTTTTCAATTTATAGTAGCTAACCTCAAAACACGGAAAAATGGATTAGAAGTTTTAAAAAAATTCTGATATTTTCCCCTTTATTAGGTTTCGGTTTAGATGTCACAAATTTTTGAGTGTTGATGTTATTTAGTTGGTTCTTACCTCTTGTGAGATATATCTTGTTCATGGCGCTTTTAACTTGTGGTTTCTATTGTCATTGCAGAGCTCAGGCACGTGGGTTCTAATAATTTTAATTTACTTAGCAGTCGGAGTCACACTATTTTCACACTGGTAACAGTTAGTGCTGCTCTCATGATTTAATTTCAAATATTGCTTAGTCTATGCATGCCCGATGATAATAAGCTTCTGATTTGTTTTAAAAATAGCTTAAAAATTAGGAGACTTTTATTGTCAAATTGTACTTCACCTTCTGTTGAATTAGTCTCCCTTCCCTGACGTAAAGAATGGTTAGGTCCATGCACGATAACGTAATCCTTGCAAAATCATTTCTTTTTTATGTAGGGCAGAACCATAAAATATAAGTATCTGCAAAGGAGCAAAGTTTTAGACTCAGGATTTGTGGGGGATTTCACATTTGGAAGTGGTAGTATTCACAGAAGTTTTGATTGGGCGTCTTATTTGCAGTTGTTTGGAAAATCTTAGAAATTTTAGAGACGTTTCATGAAAATATTAGCTGAACCTTGATTACACACTCAACATCAAGATCAGCAAAATGCCTTCTCTCAACTATTTGAATTCGGCAAACACAATCCTATTCTAACAATAGCAACAACAAAATGCCTTATCCCAACTAGTTGGGTCAGCAACATGAATACTGTTTCACTATCACAGTCTATCAAAAACCTGTCATCAAGTTAGATTATCTGTATTCAACTCATTTCTGACCAACTCTGTTCAGGTACTTTTAGGTCTTTGTCTAGCACTGTCAGATCCTTTATTATGCACGTTGGCATCTTCTCAAAGGCTTCTTCCTAGGTCTCTGTGTTACTTGATCCTCCCACCCCCATCCCCACTATTAAGGCTACTCTTGGATTCTCTTGGATATTTTTAGTCTTTATCTTTCCTCATCTTTTCACATACATGTCAACATCCTCATCTTTGCTATAAGCATCTTATGAATATGTTGTCATTGCTGCCCAACATGCTGTTCCGTAACCTAATAGCTGTCTTATTTAAAATTTACTTTTAGCTTGAGGTGAATAATTGATCCGAGATGATGAAAGTGATTACTCTTGAGAATGTCCTGGTCTCAATTCTTACCGTGTCTTTGCCCCACTACAATTTGTACTAAGGTTATATCCCGTATATTCAATCTGAACTCGATTTGCTTTTGAACCCTTTGATTTCAAGGTATCCCTCCACAAATCGAGTTTGCATTTAGTTCCTTTCTAGTTTGCTCCACCACAACTGCATCTTCAAAAATAATATACTCCAAGGCACCTCCTCTTGAATATGAGGTTTCTCTTCATCCATACTCAGTGCCAACTATAATGGTTCGTGCCTGACCCTTGATGTAAAGTTCTAAGTACCAAAAACACGTCTCTTGCTACCAACTACTCTCCAAATTATTAGCATTCTCTTGATACACATCCTTAATTGAATCGATGTATTTGCTTGGTACTCCGTTCTGTTTCTGCCCATGCCCAACAAGATTAATTATCTAAGAAATCTTATGCATTTTCTAGATTGATGAAAAGCATGTGAATGACTCTCTCCTTCTAGTAAAAGTTCTCAATTTATTGTTTATGTAAACAATATAGCCTCAATGATAAACCGTCTTTCCATGAAACCGAGTTGATTTCCTGACACTTGAATTATTTGTCTTAATCTTTTCTCCATCACGTTTGTTGATTCACAATAATTGGTATAATTATAGACATCTTATTTGTTCGTGTATATGGTGCAATTGTAGTGGGACTGTTCAGAGAGAGAGAGAGAGAGAGAGAGAGAGAGAGAGGGGAATGCCAAAGCTGGTTCTTTGGATTGCAAGGATGAAGCAAGGTTGAAGGATGAATATTTTGCGGTCGACAGAGAAATCTCTTAAGAGCTTGGTGAGGTTCACGTTTGTAGCAATATTTTCACCATTTCTCGAATTGCTTTTTTTCTTCATTCATCCCCTTTTGATTTATTAGTTAAGTACAAGATGACTTGTGGTTGTGCCAAGGGAAATATAGAGCATCCTGTCATTGTTGTCCCATAGCCTGTGAGCTCTGGAGGACCTATAGATGGTGGGCTGTCATGGTAGAAACTTTGAACTGGGGTGAAGGTTTTTTTATAGAACAAAGGGTATAAACTTCATGGTGATGTATTTGTCTAGTCATTGATAATGATTGTATTAGGTTGTAATAAATGGTTGTTAATCCTTTATCTCAAACATATCTTGTTGGTAATTCCTACTCGGTTCGTGGAAAGGTTCCTATGTGGAATGGTGATGGGGAACAATGGAAGGGCTTAGGCATAATGATAGGGTAGATTTCATGGAGATGGAGGTGATGGGAATATTTAACCCTTATTTTCAGGAGCAAATATCATAATAGGTATTTATATAGAATGTTAGAGTTTTTTATTCTTTTGTTTTAGGGTTTCATTTGTAGGATTGAGCCAGAAAGTGTCATTATTTTAAGGTAATTAGAAGGTAGAATGATGGAGGATACCAAATTAATGTTAAGCAACAAGTTATGTTTGGAGATATTATGTGGTTGTACAGTGCTAGTTGGTTATGAGACCCACTCTATGTGGGTTAGATTTCAGGCACATTATGTACGATAGATTGAAAGGATGGGGAGACCCTTTAAAGGAGATGCATTTATTTTTGGTTTGAAAGTATGGATAGTAATAAGGTTCCTATGCCTGATTTTTTTCCCGTCTATGGACTTTTATAAATCGTGCGAGGATACTATCAGAGAATAAAGCTTCAAGGCTCTGGGAGTTATTTGGAAGAGAAATTTGGGATGTTGGGTCTAATGTTTTTGTTCATTATCCTTACTTCCAATCTTGAAAATGGCATTGACATCAAAGGCTTCAAGCTAGTTAGTCTTGTGAGTAGCCTACACTAACATTGTCAAAGGTGTTGGTCAATAGGTTAAAGACAGTCATCTCAGGTCATCAAAGTTTATAAGGGTGTGTTTTGTAGGGGGATGATACATCCTTGATGGAGCTTCTTATAGCTAGTAACTGGACTGATTTAATATGCTCAAAAAGTAAGAGGGACTTGATGTATAAGATAGATCTCGAAAAGACTAGGGACTATATTAGGTTTTGTTGGCTAAAGAGTTCTATAATAAGGGCTTTGGGGGTCAATGGACAAGGTGGATGAGAGCATGCATTTCTTTGGATTCATTTTCTACTTTAGTGAATGATGCTCCTTCGAGATTCTTTTGGAGCTCTATGGGTTTGTGGCAAGAGGACCCTTTACCTCCCTATTTGTTTATTATTATGCCGAAGGTGCTCAATTGATTTTTTATGAGGGCAGCGGCGGCTGGTCTGATTTTTGTGGGCTAGGGGTACTCGAGCATTTCCCATTTGCCATACGCAAATGATGCCATCTTCTTTTTGGATAGCGTTCATTTTCTACTTTAGTGAATGATGCTCCTTTGAGATTCTTTTGGAGCTCTATGGGTTTGTGGCAAGAGGACCCTTTACCTCCCTATTTGTTTATTATTATGCTGAAGGTGCTCAATTGATTTTTTATGAGGGCAGAGGCGGCTGGTCTGATTTTTGTGGGCTAGGGGTACTCGAGCATTTCCCATTTGCCATACGCAAATGATGCTATCTTCTTTTTAGATAGCGTTCATTTTCCTTGGGGTATGCTTCGTTGTTTTGAAACCTGTTTGGGTGTTTTGGTGGATCGTGTAAAAGCAGATTCATTGAGGTTAGGGTTGATTATGTGGTTTTCTTGGAGTGTTCTGCCATTAGATTCGGTTGTATGTTTAGGGAGTTCCCTTTATCATATCTCCAAGTTCCACTGGGGGGTTCATTCCTCTCCAAGGAAATTTGGAATCTGATGTTGGAAATGATGGAAAAAAAGTTGGCTAGTGAAAAGAGAGCCTTTGTTTCCTTTGGTGGTGTTTCACTTTCTCTTTGGTCTCATTGCATTCTTTTTAGCTGTTAATCTTTAATATTCCTTCTTAAGTGGTGTTAGGTATAGAGAGAATTGAAGGGGACTTCATTTGGTACGACATTAGTGAAAGGGGTTTTCACCTAGTCCAATGGAGTGAGGTTTGTAAGCCGGAGACGTTTGATGTAGTATGTATTATGTGGGTAAGGTGTATGGTTAGGCAAACCGATTTGGATTTAGCTTAGAGAGGGATTCTTTATCGAGGGTGGTCATTGGCAAGTTTGGTAGTTTAATTGGGACAATTGAGGGGTTTCTGGTTGGTATTAGGGGTTGTGGAGCAGATTTATAAGGTTTCATAATGATTGTTTTAAGGGGTAAAGGTTTTTGTTTGTGCTTGGAATTGTATTAGGTTTTAGGAAAGACAATTGGTATGGGCTAGAGAGGCTTTGTCATCTTTTTGTTTGTTATACCGTCTGGTCATTATAGGGGCTTACAGGTAAACCACTTTTTTGAGATGAGAAACTATCATTTGGTGTAGGTCTCTTTTTTGGAATGGAAGTTGAGGAATTTTTCTTCTTGTTGAGTAGCTTGGATGAGATGTTAGTGATGGAGGGGCTCATAATAGAAGGGTTTGAAGTCTTCTCAACATGGGCATTTTCCCGTTTTCTTTTTATAATTTAATATGTGGCTTCTCTGTTTTCTTCTCTTGGATCTGGGAGTGCAAGGCCACTTTTAAAGTTGAGGCTTCTATTTAGGCGCAGTTACAAATAAGTTGGATGATCAATCCTAACAAATACATGATTTGTAAGGTGAATTGGGACTTGATTTACCATCTCCTCATCCATTGTGGGTTATCCGGGGACATGAGGACCTCTTGAGATTCTTGTCTGTGCTTTGGTTGTTTGTTGGTTGGTTTCTTTTGCTTTTTGCTGGGGTATCTGAAAGGATCTGAACAAAAGGATTTCTGATGATAGGTGTACTTCCCTTTTGAAAATATTCTTGTGGACGAGCCCATAGTATTTAAACTCGGTCCCGATTCGGGTATCGTCCCGGTCTGATCCTGAGTTGGATCGGATCGAGTCGGATGTTCGTAATCAATTAAAAAAAAAATTTAAAAACCCAACTAGTCCGATCCGACTCGCCGATACCGAGTTGGATCGCCAGATCTGTATCGGGATCGGACCAAGTCAGTGTCACTTGGTGTTGAATCAGGATCGGACGACCCTTTAAACTATGGATGAGCCAATATCTATTGGGTGCCTGTCATTCTAGAATTTGCTAGGTTAGACTTAGGTTGCTTCTTTAGTTTCCGGAATGTTTCTTTCTAGGTTTGAGAGCATTGTGGGTGCACTTGAATCTTTTCTTTAATAGTTGTACCAATGGATGCCCCGTGAAATGCACAAGTTTGTGATAAAAGTTTTTGGGGTTGTGCTCCACATTCAAAACTCCATAAGAAAAAACTGGATGGGTAAAATTAGTAGTATGGTATGCCAAGTCAAGCAATAAGCTATTCTCAAAGAAGCTTTACCATTTGGACAATGAAATCATTCACATAGATAAGTTTGAAATATTAATTATCATTATATAGAAACCATTTTAGTTATATTTATTGCACTAAAGCTTCTCAGTACCCTTCATTTTATGATTATGAGCCAATCGATGGAGTTGATTTTAGTAATTTTTACCAATCTGAACTTTGGTTTTGGGTTTTACCAACTCGCCTGAAAGCGAGAAGAACCCAACCCGCCAACCCGTTGGGTACCCGTTTAAATTGTCTTTAATAGATTTGTAATTATTTTTTAAATGTGTATATATCATCCAATAACCATCACCTACCTGTATAACTAGGCTCCTATGTGTGCCATGGCAGAATTGCTAGACATACTACCAAATCACAACTATCTACCTATATACATTTATTTAGTTAATCAGAATTATATATGTATACATACATACATGCATACATAAATGTATATATATTTATATAAGCAACACAATTAAGGCTACTATACTATAATTAAAACTAATTAGGATTGTTTTCTTAAGTGATTTATTATCATCGATGTCCCTGTAGGATGCTTTTTCTTTATCAAACAATAGGAAAGTACTCTTTTACATACCAATTAAGCTATAGTTAAGGTAATTTAAATTCAGAATGGTTTTGTATAACGTCCCGACCCCAACCCACAAAATATTGTCCGCATTGGTTCGTGGGCCTCATGACTTTAAAGGGCCTTTTGTAAGTTAAGGGTGCTGAACCTCCATATAAGCCCAGATCTCGGGCGCTCCCTTTCTGATGTGGCATGCTAACTGCCACCCCCTGGGTGATACTAGGGTACCCAGGTTGGGTAGAGCCCTTACCCTGATATTACCTAGGGGTGATGGTTAACGTCCCACATCGGAAAGGGAGCATCCGAGATTTGAGTATATATGGAGGTTATGTACCCTTAACTTACAAGAGGGCTTTTAAAGCCGTGAGGCACACGGGCCAAAGCAGACAATATCTTGTGGGTTGGGGTTGGGACGTTACAATTTTGAGCTTGGCCTAGGCTAGCTCGGGTGGGGTGAGGCTCTTAACCTAGTATCGCCAGGGGGGTGATGGTTAGCGTCCCACATCGGAAAGGAGCATCGGAGATCTGGGCTTCTATGAAGGTTCTATACCCTTAACTTACAAGAGGCCTTTTAAAGCTGTGGGCCCATAGGCCAAGCGGACGATATCTTGTGGGTTGGGTCGGGACATTACAACATGGCGCCTAGCCTAGGCTAGCCCGGTTGGGGTGAGGCCATTACACTAGTATCACTCATGGGGTGGTGGCTATCGCCCCACATTGAATAGGGAGCGTTTGAGATCTAGGCTTATATGGAGGTTCTGTAGCCGTAACTTACAAGAGGCCTTTTAAAGCCCTGAGGCCCACGAGCAATTTCTTGTGGGTTGGGGTTGGGACGTTACATTTGGGTCACTACACTCCATGTCTCATATATTTTGAGAGAGTGGAAGGGTATTGATTAGTCTATGCTCCATATGGAGTTCAGGTGTGGTGGCAGTCATCTAGTGTGGGGGTCATCAAAAGTTGAACTCGGTTGATTGCTCTTTACTGAGTCTGTGACCTTTAGGGCTTGGGGTGGGGTTTAGAGATTGTGATGGCTACATCATTCATATCTTTCTGCTCCTACTAGAGAGGTGGATGTCACCAGAGTAGAGGAATGCTCTAGCAGTAGAGCTTAGATAACTGAGATCATTGGGTTTGACTTCCCTATAGTGTTGGAGGAGGATTTAGCTACAGCATTATCTTGGTTGGCTAGAAACTGTATCTATTCTTTGAGATTGGAATACAGTTTGGCTAGGTTGTTGGTCCTTGAGATGAATTTCTCGTTCTTAAAGTGCCACAATCAGCTAACTATTGGGTTTATTGGCTGGCTAGGATTGGGTTGTCTAGGGAGCATTTGCTGGAACTTCTGTCAGATGAGATAATTTCCGGAAGGGGCTAGTCTTTTCATTCTATTGTTTTTAGTGTTCTTTATGTTGTTTGTTGTTCTTTTTATTTTGTTTGTTTTTCTTTGCTTTGTGGATAGGTAGTGTGAGCCTTAGGTCTATCTATCCTTTGCTGTACCGTCAAATCCTTTCTGAATAAATTTTGTCATTCATTAAAAGAGAAAATTTTGGCTACCTCATTTGGCTTAGCAGGCGATCTTGGGACATTTCCTTGTGCTTTGATTGGTTTCACTGTTTCTGTTCTGGTGTGTACTATTGTTTATTTGTAATTTTTGTGTTCACTGTTAAATATATTTTGATTTTTCAGACTATTGAAAGCAGTCCACGTGGTGAAAATCGAGGGGAAGAAGATGTGACCTTGTCCCAACTTGTATATCCTGCTCACTGAAACTATTTTAACTTCTTTAATTGTTTGTGTTGCTCCAGATATTTCAATAGGTTCAATTGTTCTTTTAAGATTCTCCTCATGGAAATCCTGTACTTGGCTATTTTTATCAAATCAGCTTTCCTTTGCAGAACTTGATTGATCTTGCAGGATCTGAAAGCTCTAAAACTGAAACAACTGGGTTGAGGAGAAAAGAGGGTTCATACATAAATAAAAGCTTACTCACGCTTGGGACTGTAAGATATTACTCGTGTTTTCTTTATCATCATTCTTTTGTTTTCATGGGCACTTGTTGTGATTAAGCTTTGGAGTTCTCTGTTACGTGGAAATAGGCAATTTAGTTATTCTTGTGATTTTACACTTTTTTTTTTCATGATTATCCAAGGCACTACTGAAATCATTCTTATCAGAAAAATCTTATTAAAATTTTTTTGAATCAAACTTTTTAGTTTATGGTAGTTGGGTGCATATTTTTATTAGTTTGCTTTGATACACATAGTGTTCTTAGTTAAATGTAGTACAATTACCTGGATATTAGCTAAATAGGTTGACTTAATTCATTCTTACTTGATTGGTACAAAATCTCGTGGAGATCGCTTCAGGCCATAAATTGCTTTCTTCAACCAAACCCCTTACCCTATTCTTACCCCCTAGCCCCCTCCAGGAATGCTATGTGAATGGGTCTTTAAGCCCTCACCCAGAATTTGGAAGCCTTATAGCCATTTTCAGACAGACTCTGCAACTTGAGTAATGTGGAATGACTTTTCCCATTCCTATATGGGACAGAATTTATTTGAGTTAATTCATAATTTTTTGAATTGTGTAATCTCCAATTACACAGAGCAGGCGAATGGACCGGAGGCAGGGAAAGAAAAGGCTTTATGGAAATTGTTACTGGAAGGCCAACCTAATCACTGTATCCATTATGTTGGTTACCCCAAAGGAAATGGAGTAGCAAAGAGAGAGCCTGCATCTTTTCCAAAATAATGTCAGGAAGCTAGCTAGCGCAGTACAAACTATAACCAAGCCTTCGACAGTGTAGGTTAAAATTTATAGGGTGGCTGTGGTCGTGTATAAATTTGATTCTCATTGGTTGAGTAGAAGTAGGGTTTTGTTAAGTATTCCTTGTATTGGTCTGATGATAACTGTTGAAAACATGGTGTTTCATTGGCTGAAAGGTTAAATGGTTGAACTGGGATTTGAACATGTTGGTCACCCAAGGGAGTGTAGGTTAAGCTTTAGTTTTGGTTCAATTTTTAAGCTATAGGTTGAATTTCAGATTTTTAAAAACTGAGGTTTTTTTTTATTAGAATGGGGAGCAGATCCTCTGTTGCAGGCACTCTGTAGCTCTTAGCTTGCAGTAAATGTGTGCATTGGATTGCTCTTTAAGGGTTACAAAGACAAGATTGGGGTATTACTGTAGTTGCATACTCCATTCTGGCATACCCCCGATAGTTATGTGGCACAACCCTTACCTCTATGTGCTACACGGGGCCACAGTGTGTTCTACGGAGGATATGCTCTCTTCATAATGTGGTTTTCTTTCTAGTAAAGTTCAAGTAGAGTCATATGTTTTGCCTTGTATATAAGATTAAAGCCTTTTTGTCTTTCAATAAAATTCTTTGTTGCTTATCGGGAAAAAGAAAAAATAAATCAGTTAGTATCAATTTGTTGAGTTAGAATGTTAATTACTTAGTGTTTAGCATGACTCAATTTAACGAATTGAAGTTTTTCTCATCAGACGAGTTCCATGAATGGGTAGGGTCATTAAAGTATGTAACAAGCCAGGTATTTTGTTAAACACGACTCTTCTTTGAACACAACTATGCTTAAAAACCAGGTGTGAGTCCTATAAATGAGTAGCATCATTCAAGTATGTAACAAGCCAGGTATTTTTTTAAAAGAAACTCTTCTTTTAACATCACTATGCTTAAAAAGGAGGTCATTTCCATGAGCATTATTGCCTTAAATTAATTGTCATTTCTCTGTTTCCACTGTTTATTCTTGATTATTTGTTTGACTATTGATGTATATGAAGAGTTTTAACTTAGATGTGAATATATCTTGTAACCTGATTTCTAGTTTTGTTATTACTTATTGTTATTTGTACACGTGAAGTTTTTATTCTTTACCTCATTGCAGGTGATCTCTAAACTAACAGATGGAAAAGCTACTCATATTCCCTACCGAGATTCGAAGCTTACACGTTTGTTGCAGTCCTCCCTCAGTGGTCATGGAAGGATTTCTGTAAGTTTTTGTTTTATGTATCTCTTCATGTGATCAGATTTCGGTGCCAAGGTTTTAAATGTCGATGTCGCTGGACATGTCGCCTAGCCTGGCTGGTGACATGGAGGAAATTTTCCCCAAGCTGAGGGAAGAAAGGGGATCTTGTCGCCAAATGCATGAATTTTTTGTTGAAATTTTTTTTAGCCTAAATAAGAGATAAATAAACCAAAATACATCAGAATATGTTGAAGAAAATATATAGAAAATAAAGAACCTCTAAATTGGGAGCAGTGTTTTTAAATGTTTAGGCATGAGGCTAGGCGTTAAACCTTAGCTTGAGGCGAGGCGTAAGCCTCATGAGCATGTATTTGTTTAATTATAAAATAATCTATTAATTATATATAAATAATAATACTCATTATATAAATATATAACTAGGCAGAAAAATAAAAAAATGATATAAAAAGGTACAAAAATAAAAAATAAACCAAATTTCAAATTCAATACCAAAATAATTCAAAAATCAAAAGTACTTATACTCTAATTCCATTAGTCCATTCCATCATCAAGTAAAAGAAAAGCAAGTCATATGTATTACATCATCATCACCAACGAAAAATATATATGAGTGTTCTAAATTCTCCCAAACATTACATCAATGATCAAACAAAATATCATTCTAAGTCATTCACATCAACCAAGTCATAAAATTGCAAGTTTGTAACTAATAAAATTAAGTATAACAAATTAGAAGTAGACAACAGAAATAAAATTAATAAAAAACAGAGAAGCACTCTGCGGCTGTGCGGGGAAGCACTCCCATGTGTCATTTTTGGTAATGTGAGGACAGCTATGTCAAATGATGTTCAAGAAAAAGCTTCTCTCTTTCTCTCTCACACACAAAAAAAGAAGACATCCAGGTGTCAAGAATGAGGAAAACTGAGATTTCAAAACAGAGATTTCCAAAAAGAGAGAAGTTTAGATTTTAACCTGAAAAAAATTATTTCAAAAAAAAAAAAATGGTTTGGGCTGTTGACAAAGAGGGAAAACTGAGATTAATAAAAAGGGGGGTGTTGGGGGCGTCAAGAATGAGGGCGAGAGAGAGATTTAAGAAAAAAAAATGGTCAAAAAAGAGTGCAATAGATTGCTTTCAGAAAGGGAGAAAAACAAAAACAAAACAGAACGTCCCAGAAAGAGGGTGAGAGAGATTTCAGGAAAAAAGTGTCCAAGAAGAGGACGAACAAGAAAGAGATTTCAGGGAAAAGAAAAGGGTCCAAGAAGAAGATGAGCGAGAGAGAGAGAGAGAGAGAGAGAGAGAGAGAGAGAGAGAGCGAGAGTTCTCTATTTAGGGAGAAAAAATA
>JAUPMG010000014.1:18715505-18729156 GCA_031762675.1 Pachysandra terminalis
GCACAATATATGATCAAACATGTATAATTATAAATCAATTAAGTTAACCATTAATTCATATCATAAAATCAATATAATCAACATAAAACTAATGACAAGTATTCAAGAATCTAATACATAACACAGAACACATCAAATCAACAAACATGGGCTGTCCGGCAGGCTAACCGGCACGCCGGTTGGTCTGCCAGCAGCCTAGGCAGAGGCAGAAACAAGCAACATGCAGAAATTTATCCTACTGGGAGGCTAACCGGTACACCGGTTGGCCTCCGGCAGGCTAGGCAGGGACCAAAAAACTTAACATTTAGCAAGTGTAGCCACCGGTAGGCTAACCGGCACTCCGGTTGCCAACCGGTAGCTTAAACAGTACCAAAAATCTACACACAGGCTTCCGGTACACCGATAGCCAACCGATAGCTTAAACAGTGTTTAAGCTAAGGGTTCAGGGGCAATTCTGGGTTTTCCAGATTTGACATACATTCAGTATTTTGGTCATAACTTGGTCAATACTCATCGGAATCACCTCAAACTTGTTTTGTTGGATTCTTAACGAATAGGAGAATCTCAGAAAAATATAAAATATTTACAGTGGTCCGGGACTTGGTCGATCAGGTCTGTATAGTTTTCCAGCTTCAGTTCTTATGTAAAAAGTATATAAACAATGATTTATGGTTGTGCTATGTCATATTCATTGAATATGACCTACACACCTAAATCCAAATCCAAAATAAAGACTAATTGAATTTACTTACAGTGCTCTAGCTCGTCGGATCTTCTTCTTCTTCAACTCATTTCAAGTCTGAACTGTTCTTCTTCATCTTCTTAGCTCTAGCAATCAACTTGGATTTAAGTTTAATGATTTGAACGACCAACCCAGTGATTGAATAGATTTTAATCTTGTCTCTTAGTTCGCCTAGAGTTTTAATTTGTTTAGGATTAAGTTTCTAATCCTAGCCCTTAGATTAGATTAGTTAATTTACAACCTTTAGATGAGACGTGTTCTAGTTCTTGTATGAGTTATCCATTGGTGTTTATCCTATATTAATCCTAATATGATTTTAAGTCCTTTATCTTTAATCCTAATCATTAGATTAATCTAGATGTTCCTACGAAATCCTAACCATTGAATTTAATTAGCTTAATCTTAATTGGATTACCTTATTTAGTCTTATCCTATTTAGCTTAGGATTGGTTAAGGTTTACTTATCCTTAGATTAGGTTAATGTGTTCTAATTGTTATCTAATCTAGCTTCCTTATTAGTTTAGGATTAATTTCTTAATTATCTTAATTAATCATAGTCATTTAATATAGTTAGTTTAAATTATGGCCTTTAGATCTAAGTTCCTCCTTATAGTTAACTTAGTATTTATCTTCTTTTAATTATTATTATCCTATTCTAATTAGAATGTATATCATCCTTATTTAGTGTCCTAGTCTTAGTTAAACTAGTCTTTTATTATCTTATTTAATGTGGAATCCTAATACAACTAATAGGCTTCATTTTTAAGCTGTTTAGGACTCCTAATGACTTTCTAACTCAAGTTTTCTAGAAGGCCTTTATTAAAAACGAGATTAGCTATGCTTTAAGTTTAAATTGTTGGTTTTGGGCCTTAAGCCCATTAAGCTAATTAATTAATTAAGATCTTTACTTAATTACTTAAGCCCAATTAAGGTTTATAAGCCCAAGACATTTTAATTGAGCCTAATACTTAATTAAATAAGCCTTAAACAATATAATATGTTTTAATGTATGATTATATAAAGTTTTCATATAATAATATAGGTTAAGTTAAGTATATAAGTATTCAAGGATATAGCTTATCTTATTAAATTACTATTGTACCCTTGTATAAAAAAAGAATTTTCTATTTCAGTTTTTCGTGTTGTTACAATGAGTCAGCAACATGAATACTGTTTCACTATCAAAGTCTATCAAAAACCCGTTATCAAGTTAGATTATCTGTATTCAACTCATTTATGACTAACTCTATTCAGGTACTTTTCAGTCTTCATCTTACACTTTCAGATCCTTTAATATGCACTCCTTGGCATCTTCTCATAGGCTTCTTCCTAGGTCTCTGTGTTGCTTGATCTTGCCACCCCCATCCCCACTATTAGGGCTACTCTTGGATTCTCTTGGATATTTTTAGTCTGTGTTTACAATGTCGGCGACATGTCCCCATTTTTGGTATGGGCGACACGAAATCAGGATGTAAATCGTTTAACCCTGATTTCGGCGACATGTCGGCGACATGTCAGCGACGTGGGGGAAAACATTTCAATTTTTTTTCGATATTTCTCCCATTGTCTCTCGACATGGGGGAAAATTTTCAGTTTTTTTGAATTTTGTTTAAAAAATTAAGAAACAAATGTTAGACATTTGTTTTTGCATTTTTATTGATGTATTATGATGAATTTAGACACTACTTAGGGTTGTTTAAAACCTTGGGGGAAAACCCACATTTCCCCAAATTTTTCCATCATTTCTCCCATATTTCCCTTTTCTCCATCTTAGATATGGCACTTGATATCAAGTTTTATATATCTTTTAATTGATTTACATTCACTTTTAGTTGGCTTAATTAGATGTAGCATATTTTTTTACAGCTTACAGACCCGACAACGTGTAAGTTAACGCCCATCAAGTAATGACTTTTAATATGTAGGCATTTTTGTTTTTGCATTTTTTGATGTATTTGGATGCATTTACTTCTTAATTAGACATATTTAAAGTTTGGGACTAAAAATCCATCAAAGACCCATGGTTTCCTCACATTTTCCCGACATTTTCCATTTTTTACACCATGTCACTGATGTCACCTGGCGACATCGACATCGTAAACCTTTATCTTTCCTCATCTTTTCACACATACATGTCAACATCCTCGTCTTTGCTATCAGCATCTTATGAATATGTTGTCATTGCTGCCCAACATGCTACTCCATAACCTAATAGCTGTCTTGTTTAAAATTTCCTTTTAGCTTGAGTTGAATACATGGTCACTTAACCTCTTCATTTAAGCCATATATCAGGTTCAACATCCTCTTTGTGAATAATTGATCCATGATAATGAAGGTGATTACTCTTGAGAATGTCCTGGTCTCAATTCTTCCGTTTCTTTGCCCCACTACAATTTGCACTAAAATTATATCCCGTATACTCAATCTGAACTCGATTTGCTTTTGAACCCTTTGATTTCAGGTATCGCTCCACAAATCTAGTTTTCATTTACTTCCTTTCTAGTTTGCTTCACCACAGCTGCATCTTCACAAATAATATACACCAAGGCACTTCCTCTTGAATATGAGGTGTCTATTCATCCGTACTCAATGCTAACTATAACGGCTCTTGCCTGACCCTTGATGTAAAGCTCTAATTACCAAAAGCATGTCTCTTGCTACCAACTACTCTCCAGATTATTAGCATTCCCTCGATACACATCCTTAATTGAATCGATGTATTTGCTTACTCCGTTCTGTTTCTACCCAAGACCAACCAGATTAATTATCTAAGAAATCTTATGCATTTTCTAGATTGATGAAAAGCATGTGAAGAAATCTCCCCTTCTAGTAAAAGTTCTCAATTTATTGTTTATGTAAACAATATAGCCTCAATGATAAACCTTCTTGCCATGAAACTGAGTTGATTGCTGGACACTTGAATTATTTGTCTTAGTCTTTTCTCCATCACGTTTACCGATTCACAATAATTGGTATAATTTTAGACATCTTATTTGTTCGAGTATATGGTGCAATTTTAGTGGGACTGTTCAAATAGAGATAGAGAGAGAGAATGCCAAAGCTGGTTCTTTGCATTGCAAGGATGAAGCAAGGTTGAAGGATGAATGTTTTGATGCCGACATAGAAATCTCTTAATATCTTGGTGAGGTTCACGTTTGTAGCAATGTTTTCACCATTTCTTGAATTGATTTTTTTCTTCATTTATCCCCTTTTGATTTATTAGTTAAGTACAAGATGACTTGTGGTTGTGCAAAGGGACATATGGAGCAGCCTGTCGTTGTCCCATTGCCTTTGAGCTCTGGAAGACCTATAGAAGGTGGGCTGTCATGGTAGAAACTTTGAACTGGGGTGAAGGCTTTTTTATAGAATAAAGGGTATGAATTTCATGGTGATGTATTTGTCTAGTCATTGATAATGATTGTATTAGGTTGTAATAAATGGTTGTTAATCCTTCATCTCAAACATATCTTGTGGGTAATTCTTGCTTGGTTTGTGGAAAGGTTCCTATGTGGAATGGTGATGGGGAAAAATGGAAGGGCTTAGTCATAATGATAGGGTAGATTTCATGGAGGTGGAGGTGATGGGAATATTTAACCTTATATTCAGGAGCAAATATCATAATAGGTAATAGAATGTTAGAGGTTAGTATTCTTTTGTTTTAGGTTTCATTTGTAGGATTAAGCAAGAAAGTGTCATTATTTTAAGGTAATTAGAAGGTAGAATGATGGAGGATACCGAATTAATATTAGGCAACAAGTTATGTTTGGAGATATTATGTGGTTGTAGAGTGCTAGTTGGTTATGAGACCCAATCCATGGGTTAGATTTCAGGCACGATTTTGTACTATAGATCGAAAGGATGGTGAGACCCTTTAAAGGAGATGAAATTATTTTTGGTTTGAAAGTATGGATCATAATAAGGTTCCTTTGAGTGATTTTTTCCTCGTCTACGGACTTTTATAAATCGTGCGAGGATACTATTAGAGAATAACGCTTCAAGGCTTTTGGGAGTTATTTGGAAGAGGAATTTGGGATGTTGGGTCTAATGTTTCATTCATTATCCTTACTTCCAATCTTGAAAATGGCATTGACATCAAAGGCTTCAAGCTAATTAGTCTTGTAAGTAGCCTATACTAACCATTGTCAAAGGTGTTGGCCAATAGGTTAAATGCAGTCATCTCAGGCCATCAAAGTTTATAAGGGTGTGTTTTGTAGGGGGATGATACATCCTTGATGGAGCTTCTTATAGCTAGTAACTGGACTGGTTTAATATGGTCAAAAGGTAGGAGGGACTTGATGTATAAGATAGATCTCGAAAAGGCTAGGGACCATATTAGGTTTTGTTGGCTAAATAGCTCTATAATAAGGGCTTTGGGGATCAATGGACAAGGTGGACGAGAGCATGCATTTCTTTGGATTCATTTTCTACTTTAGTGAATGATTCTCCTTCGAGATTCTTTTGGAGCTCTCTGGGTTTATGGCAAGAGGATCCTTTACCTCCGTATATGTTTATTATTATGCTGAAGGTGCTCAATTGATTTTTTATGAGGGCGGAGGCGGCTGGTCTGATTTTTGGTTTTAGGTTGGGTTAGGGGAACTCGAGCATTTCTCATTTGCCATACGCAAATGATGCTATCTTCATTCTGGATAGCGTTCATTTTCCTTGTGCTTCGCTGTTTTGAAACCGGTTTGAGTGTTTTGGTGGATCTATAAAAGCAGATTCATTGAGGTTAGGGTTGATTATGTGGTTTTCTTGGAGTGTTCTGCCATTAGATTCGGTTTGTTTGTTTAGGGAGTTCCCTTTATCATATCTCCAAGTTCCACTGGGGGTTCATTCCTCTCCAAGGAGATTTGGAATCTGATGTTGGAAATGATGGAAAAAAAGTTGGCTAGTGGAAATAGAGCCTTTGTTTCCTTTGGTGGTGTTTCACTTTCTCTTTGGTGTCATTGCATTCTTTTTAGCTGTTAATCTTTAGTATTCCTTCTCAAGTGGTGTTAGGAATAGAGAGAATTGAAGGGGACTTCATTTGGTACGACATTAGTGAAAGGGGGTTTCACCTAGTCCAATGGAGTGAGGTTTGTAAGCCGGAGATGTTTGATGTAGTATGTATTATGTGGGTAAGGTGTATGAGTTAGGAAAATCGATTTGTATTTTGCTCAGAGAGGGATTCTTTATTGAGGGTGGTCATTGGTAAGTTTGGTAGTTTAATTGGGACAATTGAGGGGTTTCTGGTTGGTATTAGGTGGGGTTGTGGAAGAGATTTATCATAATGATTGCTTTAAGGGGTGAGGTTTTTTGTTTGTGCTTGGAATTGTATTAGGATTTGGGAAAGACAATTGGTATGGGCTAGAGAGCCTTTGTCATCTTTTCGTTTGTTATAACGTTTGGTCATTATAGGGGCCTACAGGTAAACCACTTTTTTGAGATGAGAAACAATCATTTGGTGTAGGTCACTTTTTTGGAATGGAAATTGAGGAGTTTTTGTTGTTGAGTAGCTTGGATGAGATGTTAGTGATGGAGGGGCGTCATAATAGAAGGGTTTGAAGTTTTCTCAACATGGGCATTTTTCTGTTTTCTTTTTATAATTTAATATGTGGCTTCTCTGTTGTCTTCTCTTGGATCTGGGAGTGCAAGGCCACTTTTAAAGTGGAGGCTTCTATTTAGGCGCAGTTACAAATTAGTTGGATGGTCAATCCTAACAAATACATGATTTGTAAGGTCAATTGGGACTTGATTTACCATCTCCTCATCCGTTGTGGGTTATCCGGGGACATGAGGACCTCTGGGGATTCTTGTATGTGCTTTGGTTGTTTGGAGGTTGGTTTCTTTGGCTTTTTGCTGGGGTATCTGAAAGGATCTTAACAAAAGGATTTCTGATGATAGGTATACTTCCCTTTTGGAAATATTCTTGTGGACGAGCCAATATCTATTGGGTGCCTGTCATTCTGGAATTGCTAGGTTAGACTTAGGCCGCTTCTTTAGTTTCAGGAATATTTCTTTCTAGGGTTGAGAGCATTGTGGGGGCACTTGGATCTTTTCTTTAATAGTTGTACTAATGGATGCTCCGTGCAATGCACAAGTTTGTGATAAAAGTTTTTGGGGTTGAGCTCCACATTCAAAACTCCATAAGAAAAAACTTGATGCGTAAAATTAGTAGTATGGTATGTGAAATCAAGCAATAAGCTATTCTCAAAGAAGCTTTACCATTTGGACAATGAAATCATTCACATAGATAAGTTTGAAATATTAATTATCATTATATAGAAACCATTTTAGTTGTTTTTATTGCACTAAAGCTTCTCAGTACCCTTCATTTTATGCTTATGAGCCAATCGATGGGGTTGATTTTAGTAATTTATGCCAAACTGAACTTTGGTTTTGGGTTTTACCAACCCGCCTGAAAACGGGTCAACCTAAAGAACCCAACCCGCCAACCCGTTGGGTAAAGTTGTCTTTAATAGATTTGTAATTATTTTTGAAATGTGTATATATCATCCAATAACCATCACCCACATGTATAACTAGGCTCCTATGTGTGTCATGGCAGAATTTCTAGACATACTAACCATTCACAACTATCTACCTATATACATATATTTAGTTAATCAGAATTATATATGCATACATACATACATGCATACATATATGTATATACATTTATATAAGCAACACAATGTAGGCTACTATACTATAATTAAAACTAATTAGGATTGTTTCCTTAAGTGATTTATTATCATCGATGTCCTTGTAGGATGCTTTTTCTCTATCAAACAATAGGAAAGCACTCTTTTACATACCAATTAAGCTATAACTTAGGTAATTTAAATTCAGAAAGGTTTTGTATAACGTCCCGACCCTAACCCACAAAATATTGTTCGCTTTGGTTCGTGGGCCTCACGACTTTAAATGGCCTCTTGTAAGTTAAGGGTGCTGAACCTCCATATAAGCCTAGATCTCGGACGCTCCCTTTCTGATGTGGCATGCTAACCACCACCCCCTAGGTGATACTAGGGTACCCAGGTGGGGTAATGCCCTTACCTTGATATCACCTAGGAGGTGATGGTTAACGTCCCACATCGAAAAGGGTGCATCTGAGATCTAGGTTTATATGGAGGTTATGTAACTTACAAGAGGGCTTTTAGAGCCGTGAGGCAGACGGGCCAAAGCAGACAATATCTTGTGGGTTGGGGTTGGGATGTTACAATTTTGAGCTTGGCCTAGGCTAGCCTGGGTGGGGTGAGGCTCTTAACCTGGTATCACCATGGGGGTGATGATTAGCGTCCCACATCAGAAAGGGAGCATCAGAGATCTGGGCTACAATGAAGGTTCTATACCCTTAACTTACAAGAGGCCTTTTAAAGCTGTGAGGTCCACAGGCCAAAGCGGACAATATCTTGTGGGTTGGGTCGGGACTTTAAAATATGGTGCCTAACCTAGGCTAGCCCGGTTGGGGTGAGGCCCTTTCTCTTGTATCGCTCATGGGGTGGTGGCTATTGTCCCACATCGAATAGGGAGCGTATGAGATCTAGGCTTATATGGAGGTTCTGTAGCCTTCTTACATGAGGCCTTTTAAAGCCCTGAGGCCCGCAGGCCAAAGCGGGCAATTTCTTGTGGGTTGGGGTTGGGACGTTACATTTGGGTCACTACACTCCATGTCTCATATATTTTGAGAGAGTGGAAGTGCATTGCTTAGTCCACGCTCCATATGGAGTTCAGTTGCAGTGGCAGTCATCTAGTGTGGGGGTCATCAGAAGCTGAACTTGGATGATTACTCTTTACTGAGTCTGAGACCTTTAGGGCTTGGGGTGGGGTTTAGAGATCATGATGGCTACATCATTCATATCTTTCTGGTCCTACTAGAGAGGTGGATGCAACCAGAGTAGAGTTATGCTTTAGCAGTGGAGCTTAGATAACTGAGATCATTGGGTTTGACTTCTATAGTGGTGGAGGAGGATTTAGCTACAGCATTATCTTGGTTGGCTAGGAACTGGATCTATTCTTGGCTAGGTTGTTGGTCCATGAGATGAATTTCTCGTTCTTAAAGTGCCACAATCAGCTAACTATTTGGTTTATTGGCTGGTTAGGATTAGGTTGTATAGGGAGCATTTGCTTATGGAACTTCCGTTGGATGAGATAATTTCCGGAAGGGGGAAGTCTTGTTTCCATCTATTGTTTTTAGTCTTCTGTATGTTGTTTGTTGTTCTTTGTATTTCTTTTTATTTTTGTTTGTTTTTCTTTGCTTTGTGGATAGGTAGTGTGAGCCTTAGGTCTATCTATCCTGTGCTGTACCATCAAATCCTTTCTGAATAAATTTTGTTATTCATAAAAAGAGAAAAAATTTTGGCTACCTCATTTGGCTTATCAGGCAATCTTGGGACATTTTCCTTGTGCTTTGATTGGTTTCACTATTTCTGTTCTGGTGTATACTATTTTTTATTTGTAATTTATGTGTTCGGTAGGAACTGATAGATATATTTTGATTTTTCAGACTATTGAAAGCAGTTCACGTGGTGAAAATCGAGGGGAAGAAGATGTGACCTTGTCCCAACTGGTATATCCTGCTCACTGAAGCTATTTTAACTTCTTTAGTTGTTTGTGTTGCTCAAGATATTTCAATAGGTTCGATTGTTCTTTTAAGATTCTCCTCATGGAAATCCTATACTTGGCTATTTTTATCAAATCAGCTTTGCAGAACTTAATTGATCTTGCAGGATCTGAAAGCTCTAAAACTGAAACAACCGGGTTGAGGAGAAAAGAGGGTTCATACATAAATAAAAGCTTACTCACTCTTGGGACTGTAAGATATTATTACTCGTGCTTTCTTTATCATCATTCTTTTGTTTTCATGGGAACTTGTTGTGATTAAGCTTTGGAGTTCTCTGTTACGTGGAAATAGGCAATTTAGTTATTCTTGTGATTTTACTATTTTTTTCATAATTATCCAAGGCGCTACTGAAATCATTCTTATCAGAAAAATCTTTTTGAAATTTTTTTGAATCAAACTTTTTAGTTTATGGTAGTTGGGTGCATATTTTTGTTAGTTTGCTCTGATACACATAATGTTCTTAGTTAAATGTAGTACAATTACCTGGATATTAGCTGAATAGGTTGATTTATTCATTCTTACTTGATTGGTACAAAATCTCGTGGAGATTGCTTCAGGCCATAAATGGCTTTCTTCAATGAACCCCCTACCTTATTCTTACCCTCTAGCCCCCCTCCAGGAACGCTATGTGAATGGGGTCTTTAAGCCCTCACCCAGAATTTGGAACCGTATAGCCATTTCAGACAGACTGTGCAAAAACTTGAGTAGTGTGGAATGACTTTTCCCATTCCTATACTGGACAGAATTTATTTGAGTTAATTCATAATTTTTTGAATTGTGTAATCTCCAATTACACAGAGCAGACGAACGGACAGGAGGCAGGGAAAGAAAAGGCTTTATGGAAATTGTTGATGGAAGGCCAATCCTAATCACTGTATCCATTAAGTTGGGTACCCCAAAGGAAATGGAGTAGCAAAGAGAGAGCCTGCAATTTTCCAAAATTTGGTCAGGAAGCTAGCTAGCGCAGTTTCTATTTTAACTGCTACTTTGACAAACTATAACCAAGCCTTCGACAGTGTAGGTTGAAATTTATAGGGTGGCTGTGGTTGTGTATAAATTTGATTCTCATTGGTTGAGTAGAAGTAGGGTTTTGTTAAGGATTCTTTGTATTGGTCTGATGATAACTGTTGAAAACATGGTGTTTCATTGGCTGAAAGGTTAAATAGTTGAACTGGGATTTGAACATGTTGGTCACCCAAGGGAGTGTAGGCTAGGTTTTAGTTTTGGTTCAATTTTTAAGTGATAGATTGAATTTCAGATTCTTAAAAACTGAAGTTTTTTTATCAGAATGGGGAGCAGATCCTCTGTAGCAGGCACTCCGTAGCTCTTAGCTTGCAGTAAATGTGTGCATCAGACTGCACTTTAAGGGTTACAAAGACAAGATTGGGGTATTACTGTAGTTGCATACTCCATTTTGGTATACCCCCGATAGTTATGTGGCACAACCCTGACCTCGTTGTGCTATACGGGGCCACATTGTGTTCTACGGAGGATATGCTCGCTTCATAATATGGTTTTCTTTCTAGTAAAATTCAATTAGAGTCATCCGTTTTGCCTTGTATATAAGATTAAAGCCTTTTTGTCTTTCAATAAAATTCTTTGTTGCTTATCTGGAAAAAGAAAAAATAAATCAGTTAGTATCGATTTCTTTAGTTAGAATGTTAATTAGTGTTTAGCATGACTCAATTTAACGAATTGAAGTTTTGCTCATCAGAGAACGAGTTCCATGAATGGGTAGGGTCATTAAAGTATGTAACAAGCCAGGTATTTTGTTAAACACGACTCTTCTTTGAACACCACTATACTTAAAAACCAGGTATGAGTCCTATGAATGAGTAGCATCATTCAAGTATGTAACAAGCCAGGCATTTTGTTAAACGAAACTCTTCTTTTAACATCACCATACTTAAAAAGGAGGTCAGTTCCATGATCATTATTGCCTTAAATTAATTGTCATTTCTCTGTTTCCACCGTTTATTCTTGATTGTTTGTTTCACTATTGATGTATATGAAGAGTTTTGGCTTAGATGTGAATATATTGTGTCACCTGATTTCTAGTTTTGTTATTACTTATTGTTATTTGTACACATGTTAAGTTGTTATTCCTTACCTCATTGCAGGTGATCTCTAAACTAACAGATGGAAAAGCTTCTCATATTCCCTACCGAGATTCGAAGCTTACACGTTTGTTGCAGTCCTCCCTCAGTGGTCATGGAAGGATTTCTGTAAGTTTTTGTTTTATGTATCTCTTCATGTGATCAGATTTCGGTGCCAAGGTTTTAAATGTCGATGTCGCTGGACATGTCGCTCAGCCTGGCTGGTGACATGGAGGAAATCTTCCCAAATCTAAGGGAAAAATAGGGATCTTGTCGCCAAATGCATGAATTTTTTGTTGAAACTTGTTTTTAGCCTAAATAAGAGATAAATAAACCAAAATACATCAGAATATGTTGAATAAAACATATAGAAAATAAAGAACCTCTAAGTTGGGAGTTCCAAGTTGCATCCTGACAAGTATTGTTTTTTTAATCTAAGCAACAGAATTTTATAAAAATAAAGATAGAATGTACAAGGCTAACCAAGATATTACAAAATCATGCCACCGCCACTATACAAAATAAAGCCAAAATCACACCATGGCAGCACCTACATTCATCTACAGCCAATGTCGGCAATCATAAAAAAGGCCATCAGTGGACAAAGCAATGGAAGGCCAATCTCTATATATATCAGAAACGGAGAAGTCCTTAAACTCCGGACGTGAACAAGATGGCCCAGCCACAGGAGACATGGCCAACTCTATATCCGCTGACAGACATCCTCTTCTATCTTCAAAGATTCGACTATTGCTTTCTCCCATATAACCTAACAAATGGAATGAAAGAGCTCTATACATCAGCACACCCCTAAACCTCAAACAAGGAAACTGCCACTGATCATCTTAAAGTGAAGCCGTATCTCCCTAGCAAAATGGCAATGCAAAAACAGATGATCCACTGACTCTCCTGACTGCAAACATAAAATGCTAACCTGGGGAGACAGGGAATAGTTCCTTCTGCGCCTCTGTAGACGATCATAGGTGTTCATCCTATAATGGATGGCGGTCCACACAGAGGCCTTAACCCTATGAAGGACAGCAACTTTCAACACTTGACGATAGGGGAAAGCAAAAGGAGGTACCCTATCCGACCTCAAAATCTGAAAGAAAGAGCTTACTGAAAACTGCCTGTTAGGATTAGGCCTCCAGGCACATGAATCTGAAAGTGACTAATTAATGGAAATATCCCTTAATAGGTGAAACAGAGAAGCTAGCTCAACAACATCAGCGGGTCTAGGATCCCTTCTCATGGGAAGATTCCAATTTACATCATTAAAAGACAACACAAGAACCTCACAAATCCTAAAAAGGCTAATAAGCATTATAGTTAACAAATGAGGTCCATTCTTCTTAAAGATGCAAAGTTCAAATGTGGTCACATGACCACATTAAAAATCACGTGTATTAGATGATCTATGTTGGATCGTCCGACACAACTCGTCCTGATCCGACGAGTTGTCTTAGTTTTGAACCTACACATGCTTAATTCAAGTATTTTTGTTCTGTTATGGATCATGGATTGGACCGAGCCGATCCTGAGTTTATTGGATGATCCAACTTGGGTTTGGCAGATCCTTTGCACCATGATAAGGACCGAGCAGTACAGATCGGATCGGATCGGTCTGGAAAATCATGACTGGGTGACATTTCAACCCATTTTTCCCTTTTAAAAGCGACATTCACACATGTTGCTCAATACGTGAAAATGTTACTTCTTGTCGCCGACATGGGTGGAAAAAATGACATTGGTTGATTTTCCTACATATCTTATGTCACCCAGGTCAAAAATGGCGACATGTGGCTTCATTTCAAACACTGTTCGGTGCAGAAAGCAAAGATTTCTGTACTTATTATAATTGTAATTATTATTATCTTCCCAAGTGAGCTTTCAAATGCATGGTATCACATTAGTATCATGCTAACTCTTTCTTGACTGGAAACTTGTTGTAGCTTATTTGCACTGTGACACCTGCTTCAAGCAATAGTAAGGAGACACATAATACACTTAAGTTTGCACACCGGAGTAAGCATGTGGAGATCAAAGCTTCTCAAAATAAGGTAACTGCAGCTCTCTATTGAAGCGTGTAAATTTTGTGTGGAGAAGAATATTCCTGAAGGGCCACTGCACTAACTATTCTTATCCTTCCATATTTTTAGATTATGGATGAGAAGTCTCTCATTAAAAAATATCAGAGGGAAATTTCCA
>JAUPMG010000014.1:18731199-18749426 GCA_031762675.1 Pachysandra terminalis
TTTGCTGAGATCTCGGCCTCTCTCTCTTTCTCTGTTTTTTTGGTGATCTCTCTCTCTCTCTCTCTCTCTCTCTCTTTTCACTTTTCTCTGTGATTTAGTTTCGATTGTTTTTTTATAAATACTGGATTCGGCAAACAGATCAATCTGGGCGAATCCGTGGCGAGTCCGTGTCCGAATCCGTGTCAACACGTACGGACACGGGATTCGGGCAGGGTTCTGCCGAATCCATGTAACAGAGGTGTAAAGAGTTAGATGACCTAAGTCTCATTAACCAAACCCTAAAACAAATCTTATTGTGATTTTACTGAGAAAAGAGAGAAGAAGAGGAAGAAGAAGAATAGCTGGAGATTTTTTGGGAAGATTGGAAGCTCAACAATCAAGGGTTCAACACTTTTGATCATGTAAGTACTCGTGTACTTTCGGTGGAATCATGAATGAGGGATTTCCCGTAGTTGGATGGATGTAATCTCTAAACATTGAGTATTTTTTTATTGAATCTAGCATTTGTTTGATTTAGTCTTGCTTATCTCATGATTCAATTATGTTGAATGGTAAATCTGATTCATGAAGGTGTAAAAATGTATTAGAAGTTATAGATTACCATGATTAAGCGTGTTGGATTGTTTAATTACTAGATTGAATATCTAAGCATTTAATTGTGTTGAGAAAAGCCAAAAAATTATAAGTCTCGGGCTTTGTCGGGGGCTTCGGATGGTGTACCATCGAGGTCCACCGACGAGCCAAGTACTAGGTGTTTGTGTGGTCGGCAGCCGCGACGGTATACTGTCAGGGTCTGCCGACGAAATGAATTTTGGTGAAGGTTCTGTCGGCAGTGGAGTTGGTGTGCCGGACTAGCCACCGCTACACGACAACCACTGGGGGCTGGACCGGTATACCGGCCCAACCACCGACAGAAACTTGAATTTGGTTTTGGGTACACCAGTGCCACCGGTAAGGTCCACTGACGCCGTTGGCAGCATGGCTGGCAGGGGTATGGTATACCGGTGAGATGGCTTATGAGCCAATGTTGATGATATTTTATGAGCATGTATTATATGTCTTGTACATTCCAAATATATGATTGAATTTGAGAAATGATTACACATGGAAATTTTGTATGTGTTTGGAATTCATCATATCCAATGACATATGATATACTTGCTCGGATGCAAAGTATGGTATATTATTAAATGTTTATGTGAGATTTATATATCTATGCATAACATGTAGTTTGTGTGATGAGGACATACATTAAATGGGTCATTCATGCATGATGGGCCCTGAAGGGTAACCGGATGACTTGAATGGACTTTGGATTCTTCATGATGGGAACCAAAGGGATGATGTGAGGATGGTTGGACTCAATGAAGAGTGCCAAAGAGTGATGAAAGATTTGGAGTCCAGAATGGATAAAGGTATAAGTCTAAAATGACTTGGGTGAGGGATTAGCTACCCCTTTGACCTAGAAATGAACCACACACACACACACACATATATGATGTAACCTGATGACATATATATATGATGTGAGTTATATGATTGATAGTTGTGAGCTGGGATGCGCAACGGGGGAAAGTTCTGTGTGATCCCCCAGATTCACTCCCATGATAAAAAGGACGATGGGACAAGAGAATCCCAATGATTTAAAGGCCCTAAAACTGTGTTGTACACACAGAATCTACTGAGTGCTCCGTTAGCCAGAAATGGCCCATGTGATCTATAAAGGTGCATGGTTGGATAGGTAGGGATCTAGCGTGGACATCCAGCGGTCATAATATCAATAACATGTATTGCATTCATGTGTATTGTACCTGCCATTACGTTGGATAATGGAATGAATGAACATGTCCTTGCATACAAAGAATGAACCTTAGCATTACTTCATGGCATAGCATGCATCCATGGAGAATATTCATTTCATGTATCACCATGTTAGTACATTGTACTTGCTGAGCTCGTAGCTCAAGCCTTTTGGCTCTTAATATTTCTGGTGAACGGGCCATGAGGTGAGGAGTCGGATGATGTTGATATTGTAAGGAAGAGGAGCTGAAGTTTCGGAACTTAGTTTATTAATATGAACAATTTATTCATTGGGTCTTATTGTATTAAACAATAGAGTTTTGAACTACTAAGTGCTTAGTTGACTTAGGAAGCTTATGAGGATTTTTTACTTATTTCATTAATCGGATTTGCTATACTCATCATTGAATCATGATATACATGTGATATGTTTATAGCTGTTTGCTTCCACTTATGTTCCAATCAATGAATGGTTTGATTGTATGTGATCATTGGATGTGCCACCTCTTAGTAGTGAGTAGAGAAGCGGTGAGAGTTGCATCCTTGAACTTTAGGGGATTACCCTTGGATTTATGTGGTATAATTTGGAGTTTGGATGTGACAGGCAGTGTTTCTGAAAACTCCCAACGCTGATGGTTGAGGAGATGATTGCTCCGGTGGTGAAGCTCGTGGAGGGCATCGTGGTGAGGATGAAATCTTTATCCGTCCTATTGGTTTGGAAGATGGAGTGGCTGCTCTGTGGAAGGAAAAATCAGTGGCCACCAACATTGCTAACCATGGTTGGGCTTCGGTGGTGGATGTCTGCCCCAATGACACCAAATGGGCCAAGGCGATTTGCTGTTGTGCCTCAGGGAAATTCAGAGATTGGAATCAAATGGAGAATAAAATTAAAGAAGAATGTCCAGAGGTAGGATTTGGGAGTCCAGTGGTTATCAATGCTTGCAAGGCAATTATATTTGTGAGATCCGAGGAAGAAGCTAGGTTATTTATGAATAAGAAATCGGTACAATTTTCATTCGGAACAGAGGTCTCGTTCTTCCGGTGGCCATTGGGGGGTGGTACCCTTGTGGGGCTGGTTAAGGACGAAGGTATTTGGGTGGCCTTGGAAGGGGTGCTGACACACCTTGCCATGGAGAGCTTTAAGTTCATGGGAGATTTGCTAGGGGGGCTGAAAGATATTTTGGGAAGATTTCTTTGATGGCAAATGGGTTGTGAAGGGTCGAGATGTGGGTGAATGAATTGATGGTTAGGAAGATCCCTAGACTGATCCTCTTGTGGGATGGGTCTTGCTGTTTTGAAGTTTTCGTCGAAATTCCGGCATACATTCCAGTAGCTGCTGGTTTTTTTTCCTCGTTTGAGGGAAGGGAGGAAGAATATGTACGGTCCAATACGTGGGCACGCATCGTGTCTGGGCTGGTCTTAGTGTCTGATAAGGAGGCATATTAGCAAGGATGTGGGCCCTGCAGTAGAGAGAATTTGATTTGCATTGATAATCTCCCGCCTAGTTCGTTGGGAGGGTCAGATCAATTTGTTGAGGTTGTTAGGCCTCAAGACTTTGGCCCAGCTCATGAGGCCTTATATGGGAAAGTCCAAGATGTTGGGAGATCCATGTGCTCGGCTCTAAAGGCATATAGCGTTGAACCGCAGTCCAAGGCGAAGGCCTGATCGCATTCTCATTATGTCCATAGAGATGGATATGACTCTTCGTGAAGAAGAGGAAGGGGAATGAGCAGGGCTTCTCAGATTGCCTCCTCTCGGAGTAGTGGCTCGTACCGTGGAAGATCTAGAAGAAAAAAAAAAAAGAATTGGAGGTGGTGGTTAATAGAGAAGTGGAGAAAGCCTTGAAGCGTAGGTTACGAGAGCTAAGATTCTCTGAAATTGAATCGGCGGTAGTGGAAATTGGGGATGATGGGGTGGTGTCGATGACAGAGGTGTGTGTAGATAAACCTTGGCGCTCACCAATTGAAACACAAGACGTCGGGGGTTATCCCAGTGTAGTCAAAAGATCTCCGTTCTCCTCCGATGATAGTAGTAAAGTTTTAGACGAGACTAGTGGTGAGAATGCGATTTCAACCTCCCCTGATTCTTTTTGTGTAACGAGGGACTTGTGCCAGTTTCTGGTTTCTTCCCCCTCAGATTATTTGAAGGAAGGAGGGGTGTACGATGCATTTAATACCTTCATTTGTAAAGTTGAAGCTTCTTGGCCTTTCGGATTAATGTTATCTGAAGGAAATTCGGTAGGTTGGAGAAACAAGGTTTTTGAGATAGGTGAGAATGATGATCTTGTTGAGGATTCTTTTTTGCCAAGTGATGTTTCTAAACCTGAGGGTCGCGAGGTTTACCTTTTCAACTCTCAGAAGGTTCTCTGCGACAATATAAATTTCAGGCAGTTGCCAGTCCTCACTTCTCGTTCCGACCTCTTTGATGGTTTAATATACGGGTCTCCTTTTTGCCATCATAGTTTGCCAACGTCTACTTATGATTCAAATAATAATGAGGATGGACAGGCAGGTCTTCTTCCTAGTGAAAAATCTACCATCTCTGATTTTCCTAATGGGTGTGCTGAATTAATTGCGAAGATTGCCCATGATTCTTTGATTCCATCTGGATTGGAGAAATTCTTGGGCCATGAATTGGTGGCTAGTGGGGTTAGTGATGTTTGGGAGGGGCTTGGGATTATTGCAACTGAATTCCAAATTGAGGCTTCAAATAAGGATGGTGTGTGTATTTCCTTAGCTGAAGTTGTGAATGAATTCAGAGATAGGTTAGATGGAGTTAATGTAGGTGGAGGTGATCAGGGTCAAGAGCATAGGGAGATGGAGTTTAGTCAACAATACCATAGGAGGAAATCTAGGTTTCAGGATGTCGTTGTTGAGTCCAAAGTTCCTCAATGAAGATTGTCAGTTGGAATGTCAAGGGTTTGTGGGGGAGAAAAAAAGAGCAGTAAAAGAGTTGGGTAGAAAAATCCAACCAGATATTTTAGTGATTCAGGAAACAAAAATGGAATCTATGTCAAAAAGGTCAATTAGGAAGCTTGGGGATGTTAAAAACAACGAGTGGGAGTTCTTGCCTTCAATTGGTTGTTCAGGTGGTATCCATAGTGTTTAAACTTGGTATCGGATCGGGTTTCGTCCCGGTCCGATACCGAGTTGGATCGGCCGATCCAAACAATGGATCGGAAATATTAAAAAAAAATCAAATAAATCAGGAAAAAAAAATAATAATAGTAGATATGAATGTTTTGAAAACCCTAAAAAAAATCAATAACCATGTGAAGATAAACGTCAAGAAAAGAGAAGAAGAAGAAGAAGAAAACATCAAGAAAAGAGAAGAAGAAGAAGAGGAGAGCTTTTCTCAGATTCCCTCTATCGAGGAGGAGGAGTAGGAGGAGGAGGAGGAGGAGAAGAAGAAGAAGAAGAAAGAAGAAGAAGAAGAAGAAGAAGAAGACATCAAGAAAAGAGAAGAAGAAGAAGAAAACATCAAGAAAAGAGAAGAAGAAGAGGAGAGTTTTTCTCAGATTCCCTCTATCGATCTCGTCTCAGATCCGCATATCGCAGCAACGGGTAAGTCGATCTCTCTCTCTCTCTCTGAAGCCTCTTCTCTCCCAAGTCTCTCCCTCTCCAGACTTCTTCTCTCCCAACTCCCAAGTCTCTCCGAGTCTTCTCAGTCAGTCTGAAACTGAAAACGCTTTTTTTTTAAATGTCGTCGACCTACTGGAAATTTCTTTATTTATTTTTTTTATTTTCAAAAAGATTTGGACCGGACGATCCAATATGGATCACCTGATCAGACTCGGCGATTCCAAGTCTCCGGACGATTTGGACCGGTTTCGGACCGAGTCAGTAGATTTATAGTGTTTTAGGGATCGTCTTGGGATCGTGATTCGTCCCGAGCCGATCCCGAGTTGGATCGGCCGATCCAGATCGGGATCGGCCGATCCTTTACACTATGGTGGTATCTGTTCCATATGGGATGCTGAAGTTGTTCAGAAATTAGATGTGTGGAAGGTTCATTTCTCAGTGTCGATTAGATTTCATAGTGTGGGTGATGATTTTGAGTGAGTATTGTCAGGTATTTATGGTCTGAATAGACGTAAGGAGAGGCCTTTTTTGGGAGGAATTAAAGGTAGTGAAGGATTATTTGAATCTCCCGTGGTGACTTGTTACTGATATTAATGTAATCAGATTTTCTCATGAGAAGTTGTGGGGAAGTAGAGTTACTAGAAGTATGATGGATTTTACTGAATTCATTAATGATGGGGAGTTGATAGATTTTCCTTTGATGGGAGGGAGATTTACGTGGTCTAACCTTCAAGAGAATCCAGTTTGTTGTAGGTTGGATAGATTACTTGTGTCCACTAGTTGGGAATCACACTTTCCTCCGTCTGCCCCTTAGGGTGTTGCCTAGACCGGTATCTGATCATACTCATCTTCTAGTTAACACTGCCAAGGATAGTCTGAGTGCCCCCCCTTCAGATTTGAAAATATGTGGCTTCTTTAGTGGGGGGTTGTTAAAGGTAAAATTAAAGTTTGGAATAAGGAGGTCTTTGGGTGGAATCCTGCTAGGAAAAAGGAGCTGTTGGAGAAAGTTGGGGAGTTAGATAGAAAGGAAGAGGGTTTAGCCATTTAGGGTTGATTAGAGGTGATTATGAAGCAAGAAGAAATATGAAAAAAGAGCTTGAGGCAAAAAGCTAGAGTTTAGTGGATAAAAGAAGGTGATGGTAATACAAAATTCTTCCATAAAATGGTCATTTTGAGAAATAAAAAGAATGTAATTTCAATGTTGATCAATGATTCGGGTATAGTGGATGATGCAAAAGTTATTGGAAAGGAACTCACAGAGTATTTTAGGAAGCTGAATTCATCGGATCAGAGTTGTTCTTTTGAGTTTAGCAATCTAGAGGGGGCTAAGATTGAAGAAAGTAGAGTGGGGTGGATTGAAAAAGATTTTGAGATTGAGGAGGTGAAGAAGGCGGTGTGGGCATTGGGTAGGAATATAGCACTGGGCCAGGATGGTTTTTCTATGACTTTCTTTCAGGTCTGTTGGGATATTATTAAGGAGGACTTGATGTGAGGGTATTCAAAGAATTTCATTCGAGTGGGATTATCAATAAAGGGACTAATTGCACTTTCTTAGCATTGATTCCTAAAATTAAAGAGGTTATTGGGGATGTAGTGTCTAGTGATCAAAGTGCATTTATTAAAGGGAGACAGATATCGGATAGCATTCTTAACTTTAGGAGTGTTGTAATTCTATGGGGTGTGGGGTGGGAAGTTGGCTGATGAAATATTTGGGGATGCCTTTGGATGGGAAGCACAAGAGTGCCCAATTTTGGATGCCGGTTTTAGAAAAAAGTGAGAAAATGTTGGCAACATGGAAACGGAACTATCTTTCTTTTGGGAGGCGTATTACCTTAATTCAAGCATCCCTTGGGAGTTTGCCTACTTATTACATGCCATTGTTTCAGGCCCCTATGGCCGTGATTAATAGGATGCAAAAACTTCAGAGAGATTTTCTTTGGGTGGGAGGGGTGAAAAAGGATCACCTAATTAAATGGGTGGATTTGTGCAAAAAAGAAAATGAGGGATTAATTTGGGCAATTTTTGCATGCAGAATCAGGCCCGTTTGGGTAAATGGTTATGGAGATTCAGCACTGAAAAGAAGGCTTTGTGGCGTTCCATCATTGCAAGTAAGTTTGGTGTTCATGTGAATGGGATGCCAACCCTTTGGTTTGGTGGTGGGAGTCAGCTTTGGTCTCTTAGTTTCCCTGAGTGTTTCGTTTAGTTTGTTGTCAGCATTCTTTTGTTTATGAGGTTTTAAGTTGGTCTATTTCGGGTCTTTCCTGGAATATTCCTCTTCGTTGGGTTCTGCGGTCGACAAATGTGGTAGAGTTAGCCAATCTTTTTGATCTCCTTAAGAATGTGGTTATTGTAGAGAACTTTCTTGATTCTCATGTTTGGTGTCCAGACTCTAGTGGTAGATTCTCTTGCAAATCTTTTTTTGGCGTTCTTTGGGGTGTTTTAGTCCAAATCTTAATGTTTCTTTCTCTACTTCTTGTCTGTTGGGTACTAAAGTTCCTCTTAAAGTCAAAGCTTTTGTGTGGACCGTCTTCCTGAATCGTATAAACACTGCAAATAATCTTTAAAGGAGAAGAAAATATATGGCCTTATCTCCCCAGGTATGTGTGATGTGCTTTCAAAATAAAGAATTAGTACATCATCTTTTTCACTCGTCTAGTTTTGCGGCTAAGGTTTGGTGGTACTTTGTGCGGAATATTGGAGTGGTTTGGACCCCCAAGACATGTGAGAGAGTTGCTTGAGTAGTGGTGCTTTTTGGTGTTGGGGAAAAGGGTCGGATCCTGTACAGGGTTCTTTTCTTTTGCATCATTTGGGATATTTTGGTGGACCGCAAGAAAAGAATTTTTGAGGATTCATGGAGGAGTTCTAATCGTTTCACTGACTCTATTGTGGGCACTACGGTTGCTTGGTCGTGGATTCTTCTATAATTCAAGGATATTTCTTCTTCGCATTTTCTTAGATGTTGGGAATCCATTGTTGGAATGTGATGTTTGTTTTGGGGATTTTGTGCTCTAATGGGTGGTGTGCTTTGGGGGTTTTCTTTGGTTTTTGATATTTTGTTTTCTTGGGTGGATTGGTGGTTCTCTGTCTTATAGACCTTGCTATATCCTCCACTTGTCTTTGCTTTGTACATTCTCCTCTTTCTTAATATATTTTTTTCGTCATCGATAAAAAAAAAGGTACTATAATTAGCATCCTATATTCTTTAATGTTCCAAAAGAAATGGATATACCTGTCATCTTGGCCAGTGCTCTTATGGTTGACTGGAAGCTTGTTTCCATGTCCATTTTAAGGGTTTGAATTTACAGTGGTGCTGTGGTGTTAAACATAGGATTCATAAATTGCGAACAGAAATATTTTCAAATGATGTTCTTCTGAATACAGTAGTTTGAGTCCTACTTAGAGCCTTTATTCATGTGTTGCATGCCTTTATTCATGTGTTGCATGTGACTTTGTGCATTATTTGGGGTTTTTTAGAGTCTTCTTCTGTGTTTCGGTATGTTTAAGCTTACGGATATCACTATGTTATTTTGTATGTTATTTTTTGTCTTAACCTCCATTGTCATTAATGGGAAGAATTAGTCCTCAAGTACCATACAGTGACTTTTTGTTATTCATTTTTTCCCCATCAGGACTAATCGCAAATAGTCCTCAAGTACCATACTGCAACTTCTTGTTCTTCATTTTTTCCCCATTGGAGACTTTTACTATCTGACCCTGCAAAGTTATCTGCAACACTTGCAACATATATTATCTTTGATATTCTTTATTGTATTTTCTTTTTCTTTTGTTATGTGGGTCTTAATTATTTCTCTCTAACATTTTTTTGTTTTTTCAATTAAAAAGCTGGAAGCTGGCCAAGTTAAATTGCAGTCAAGATTGGAAGAGGAGGAACAAGCAAAAGCTGCTTTGATGGGAAGAATTCAACGTCTAACAAAGTTGATCTTGGTTTCCACAAAAAATTCACTATCGACAAGTATTCCTGAAAAGGCTTGCAATAGACGGAGGCACTCTTTTGGAGAAGACGAGGTGCTTCATATTATCATTATAAGCTTTGTTTGGACCACAAGCAGTTGCTTGAGGGTTTATAGATTTTTCTTTTCCTTAATTTTTCCATGTTAGGGTTTTATTGTCATTCCTAATTAAATCTATGATTTCTTTTCCATCAGTACTACATTTTATCACATTATCATTGTTCATGCAGCTAGCATATTTGCCAGATAGAAAGCGAGAGTACATGATTGATGATGATGCTGGTAGCCTTGATTCAGAGATTTCAGGAGAAAGATGTGATATTACCAATCTAGATGAGTTGGCAAAGGATTACAGAAAGAACAGGAAGCGTGGAATGCTTGGATGGTTTAAACTACGAGTAAGTTTTTTACTTCATTTTTATTTTGGTTTTCCTTTGCAGTTTAGCATTTGACTTGCAAATGAAATTACGCAAGGCTCATGAAAGAAAGGGAGAATAGGAGGAAAGTATAGAAGTTAGGACTTGATGGATATGTTAGTTGATATCTCTATCTTCCCTTTTACTTCAACACTCAAACAAGAATTATGTATTTGGAAGCATGAAAATCAATAAATACTTTGAAGCTTGCTTAAACTGATCAGAGACTATTTTACATGGACTTGTGTGCGGGTGTGTGTTTAGATGTTAGACTCGTCTCATCCCCATATCATAGGACACGGGAACTCGGCCAGTGTATTATATATTTTGAACTTGTTTATGCTAAGCGATACCAAGATATAATACTTCATATATACAACATCAATTTATACTCATTTTAAATTTAACAGTTAAGAATGGAATAATGATAAAGGAGACATTTTTTTAGAATGGAGGAAACATTTGTTAAAGAAAAACTAGACACGAGTATGAAGGATCCGACACAGATTCATACCCATATCCATGCGTCGTGTCGACACAGGTACTTTCGGGTGACTGGGTGAGTATCGTTTTGGTTTTTTTCATTTTATGGTTTGACATATGGAGTGATAAAACCATGAGAGTTTTAGCAATAATCAAAATTGCTCACTGATCAAAAAAATAAAATAAAATAAAATAATCAAAGTTGCTCTAATATGATTGCCCATCTTCTTGGGAATCTAATACCCAAGTGTACCTGGCTTCAAACAAGTAACATCTCTATGGAACTCATATAGATCAGTTACGTTGGTGTATTTTTGGACTCTATACCTTATCTGTCATGCCTCTTTGACAAACTCATGTAATGTTAGGTGAGCATGCCTTCATGGGCCCCTGATCATCCCTTTAGTTACTTCGGTATTGAAATTTCCTAATTGATCTAGATTTATTTGATGGCAGCCTTATATACTACATCACACATTCTGAGTCTTCAAAGGTTTGGTTGATTGAGGAGGGGAGGCACCAATATGGATGGATGTTTAACTTGTCGTCCGCTTATGATACTTTGATCTTAAGTTTGAATTTTCCTAACATATGTTGTGGCACAAGGTTGTGACTGGTGCTTTCATCAATGGTGATATCACAGGCTTTCCCTGCATTCAATATTTTTTCTTTGATCATCGCGTTCTTTGGGTCAGAAAACATAACCTGTCATACAGTACATAGATCACCACTGTCCTTATATGACACATGATACTCTTTTCATTTTTTATATCCAATACGATCTTCAAGAACTTCTCGTTTATAAATGATCAATATATGTGGGCATATTGGTCACCGACTTCTTATAATCTGTTATGGCCAAATTGAAAAACTTCTTTGTAGGCTAGCAGTAATTGTCTGTTGCATTGCATCTAAAAGCACTTTTGATTTCCAGTAGGAACCTTTGTCGGTGCAAGAGGACCAATTGTGCTGACTCACTCCCTAGTCCCTAGTTAGGTTCCTCGACTACTCTTGACAGATCAGGAAGTTCATGAAAATTTGGTTAATTGATTGTTTGAATCGGCACTTAAGAACAGTCAGAAGTACTTTTGCTTTGCCTTGATTCCAATGCTAATTTTATTTCTTCAAGTAATGTTCAAATTGTCGTAACATAATTTTATTTTGGATAGTCAAACACATTTAATTCATAAGCTGTGCTACTAGCTGAGCTTTGGAGTGAACCAAATGATAAAAGGTGGTGAAAGGAATTTTTTCGTAGTTATCCTTTACACTCGGAGTACCTTATCGATGGCTTTGCTATTAATGGGCCCCAAAAACTCAAACTATATCTTAGGTGCCTTTTGGGCGGTGTAAATAACCATTTCGCTTAGTTGGGATCCTTGACACTGGAACTGGGGTCTAGTTTGGCTTTCATTGAATCCGGTCATCATCGGCACCTCAGCATCACCCATTTGGAATCTTTTTATAGTAAAGCATACAGTTCACAGTCTATGTTTGATGTTGATTGGTGATGTGAAATTGAGGGAAGGATTTAGTGCATGTGGTACACGAATTGGTTGAGTGCCGAGTCCGACATGGGTATGCCACCTGTTTAGAAGTGTCCATGCAACATAGTTTTGTTTAATGTGGGAATTAGCAGGCTTCTTCAAGAGTGTGAGTGGTTTGAGGTAAGGTGACCCAGACTTGCCTTTCTCATTATCATTTTTGTTGTTGGTGCGCTTGGAAATAATGATGATGACGTTTGAGAGAGGTGGTTTATTACGTGCGACTCCATCTATCACACATTTGTAATTTGCCGTTGATACCCTCATTTTTTAAAGTTGGTCGTCACTCTCAGCTCAGGATTCTCATGTGTGATCTTTGTTGTTTTGAGGGTATTGAGTTCAAATATTATCTCTGTGAAGAACCAACCTTTTGGGGTAGTGAAGTCCTTCAAGTAATGCTTCATTAAGTCAGCTTGGGATACAGAGTAGGCGCACTCCCTACAGCCTTGCTTGGTATGTCTCTGGGGGATAATTTTTAAGGAAGATTGTCCACGTGAAATTTTTTTTGTCCTAAAGAGAAAATATCATTTTAATATGAAGCACTTTGTCTAGTCTCTCAATCTGTCTCCTATTCTTGTTGCAAATGCTGATCTCAGTGATGAATAGGATTGAGCTTCAATGTGATTTTCAATGGAGCGGTTAAAATGGGTTTTCAATTACCATTTGTCAAGATGATGGAAGGTTTGCAAACCTAAAGAGTGAGGTGCTTTGGGGCTCAAACCATTGTTTACTTTGAACAAGGCATTGTTAGGGAAAATAGCTTTTGCATTATGGGGTTGAACGGAATATATTATAGAGAGTGATCATCTGAGAAAAGTTTGGGCACGACTTTGAAGATTGGGACAGTAATTGTGTGCGCAACTCATGAAGTCTCTTTCTAATGCTATTGTTTGTATTTGTGACAGCTTCATTAGAGGTTTCAGATTCTTCGTATTGGAGAGATATGGGGTTTTAGATTTTGGGCTGACCTATGGTGTGGCAAAGCTCCTCTACATAATACAGTTTCTTATTTGTTTTCTCTGGCATTTTTAATGTCCAACTGAACCAAGGGCCACTTCTGATTGACAGCAATGAATATCAATGCTCTCACAGAATCTAACCTAGCTACAGGAGAAAAAGTCTCAAAATAATCGACCCTAAAGGTTTGTGTGTATCCTTTTACCACTAGCCGAGCCTTGAGTCTTTTAAAAGTACCATCTGGTTGATACTTGATGGTGAACACCCACCGATAACCAACAACCTTCTTACCAGTAGGTAAAGTAGTCAACTCCCACTTGTTATGAGTACAGAGTACCTCCATTTCTTCCTCTATAGCTCTTTTCGAGCCAGGATGAGTAAGGGCTTCCTGATAAGTCTTCGGTACAGACACAACAGAAAGAGACAAAGCAAAACTGCGATAAAAAGGAGGCAAATAGTCAAAAGACGCACGATTAGTAATAGGATATGGAGTACAAGAACGTTTATCTTTTCGAAGTGCAACTGGAATATCTAGATCGAAAGACGGATAACGAAGAGGATTGGTCAATTGGTTGAACGTTAGACTGAACTACCTCTTTAGTCACATTTCTTTCTTGATATACTTGTAGGGGCTTTGTGGATGTATCAAATTCAGCAACAACAGGCATCGGAGCAGACGATAAGGAACTAAAGGGTTAACAGGCATAGATGCAGTTAACAATTCAGTACCATGGAGACCACTATTAGGAGTAAAAAAAAAAATTGTTGATTTTCAAAAAAAGGTGACATCAGCATTCAGATTGTTTTCGAGTGATAGGATCATAACACCTGTATCCTTTTTGAGTTCGAGAATAACGAAGAAAACATTTAATTGCACGTGGAGATAACTTGTCAAGATGAGAATCAAAAACATGAATGAAACACACATAACCAAAGACCCTTGGAGTAAGATTATACAAAGGAGAGTGAGGAAATAAAATGGAATATGATATTTAACACAGAAGAGGGCATACGATTTAAAAGATGACATGCTGCCAAAGCCACAACTCCTCTTCGGAATATTCTTCCTTTCAGCTACACCATTTTGTCGAGGGGTATGCACACAAGATGTTTGGTGTATCATTCCATTTTCAAGAAAAATTATTAAGATCATTTTTCATGTACTCAAGAGCATTATCGGAGCGAAAAATCGTTCCCAAACTGCACCTTTATTTCTTTATGAAATGATTTGAGAATAGAAAAAACTCCAGATCTTTTTTCAACAAATACAACCATGTCATTCGAGAATGATCGTCAGCAAAGGTAGCAGAATACCTAAAATCAAAAGCACTAGACACCCTACAAGGATCCCAAATATCTGAATGAACAAAAGAGAAAGGAGAGAACTCCTTTTCTTGATTCTAGGAAGGAAAGCAGACCTATGATCTTTCCCCAATTCACAAGCTTCACATTCCAATTTGGATTCAACTTGAAGAGAAGGCATCAATAGCTTGAGCTTTGGAAGAGAAGAATGGCCTAACCGAGAATGCCATTGTTGAGGTGAGATGCTAGAGTGAAAAGCCGACTTGGATGATGAACTATGACTATCGAGATAGTATAAGCCTTCTGATTCATACCCTCCACTAATTGTCTTCTTCGTCTGGAGATCCTGAAATACACAAAAAGAAGGATACAATGTTATTGAACAATTGAGGGATCGAGTAATTTGACTGACAAATAGAAGACTAATTGGAAACTTCGGTACATAAAGTACAGAAGACTAAGAGATAGAAGTAGGATGTACAACACCCTGACACATAACATTTGGGGAGCCATTAGCAAGAGTTATGGAAGAAACATGTCTAGACCTATCAATAGAGGGAAACCTTGTACATTCACCAGTCATGTTTGCAGACGCACCTGAATCAATTACCCAAGAAGATGTTGGCTTTGATACAAACAATGCAGATGTACTTGAATGAGCAAGAGTAGCTGTGGCTGCTGAGGAGCTAGGCTGAGTTCTCATTAAGAGCTTGTTATACTCATCACGTGAAAGTACTACTGAATCACTGCTAGATGGAGAAGACTATAGCTGAGGATGATTAAGAGCTTGATAATCACAAGGGACCAATTCTACCTTATCCATATGGGTCTTAATAGATGTTTGATTAGCTCAGGCTGATTTCCCAAACTCGTTCCAACATTTATCAGATTTATGATTTGTCCTTCCACAATGATCAAACTATTGATTTCCATGACTGCCTCTACCACGGCCTCCCCATGAATCTCTACCACAACCACGAGTGTTAACTCCTCGTCCATGTGTAGATGGAGTAGAAACAAGTGCTGAATACTCTTTTGTGGATGAAGTAAAAGAGTGAATGGGAGTCACTACACGTTGTAGACAAGGATAAACATTAGCTAAAGATGGCAAAGTGCCACTAGCGAAAATCTGTCATTTTAGAGATTGGTACTCAGACTTCAATCCAGACAAGAATCTTGCAACTTGAAACTCCTCTAGTTGCTTTTGTAGTACTTCTAGATCATTAGATAGTGGATGATAAATGTTCCAACTCTTCCCACATGCCTTTAAGAGTGCTATACTACTCGCTCAAGGTTTTACCACATTGTTGACACATAAAAATACCTTCGTACAGTTCATAGACCCTTGAGATATTCTTGTCTTGTGAATACATCATTTGCACTGCCTCCCACACTTCTTTTGTAGTATCGAGAAACATACCATTAGTACTTATACTTGGTTCCATACTATTCCACAGCCAAGTCATAATGAGATAATTCTTTCTCATCCACTCATCATAATCTTTCTCTGTCTTTCTGGTGGTTCAGAAGTCAGATATTTTAACTTTCCTTTGGCCCCAAGAAACACCTTCACAGATTGGGCTCATAACAAATAGTTGGTACCATTCAGCTTCACAGTTGTGATTTGAAAGCCAACATTATCAGAAACACCCAGAATAGAACCTTTCACATCACTTGTACCTGACATAGTTCTGATCTTAAGGGAATAGATCTAATACAAACACAAACTCACCATACACAAGAAAACTTCTTTTTAATGAAAGAATCCAAATCTGAATCTCTGAGATCCCTTAGATCAGAACTTTATGTGACACATTCACTCAGTCTGCACATCCTCCTCCACACATCAGATCCAAGAGGGGGCACCTGAACAGATCAGAACTAGTATATGCATCCAACCATTGTGGTTGCTGCACACTACCGATGAAGGAACAGTAAAGCCTATCAAAATAATAAAGCCCTAGAGGAGATAAGAGAAAAAAAAAAAAAAAAAGGAAAAAAGTAGACAAAACCAGGGCCTTGGGCTGATCTTGCTCTGATACCGTGTATGTAACAGAATACGGAAACAGCACCTGTAGATCTGAGAAAAAAGTAGAAGAAAAAGAAGAGGAGAGAAGAAAGAGAGAGGAGAAAAGAGAAGAATAGGGCTACAACTTAAGCAGCCATCCCCACCTTCTTCCAGATATTTCGTTTGCTTTAGCTTTAGCGTAACTAAGTTTACCAAATTATACTCCCAATGCAATATAATCGTAACTGCTGGCATATTTAGAAACTTTGCTTAATTTGATGGTTAATCAGACTTCTCTTGGCATGGGTTTCCACCAGATTCTTGCTGTTTAGGACAAAATGTTTTTCAAGCTGTTTGCTTGAGCGATCTTCTACTTTAAGGAATGAGGGAGGATTCTAATGGTCCTTGCCATTCTCAGTTTGTTTAGTTTTATGGAAGTAGTGAAATATAGTAGTATTTTAAGTGAGTTTGACACTGCACGCAAAGAATATGTTAATGCAAAATTATGAAAGGACCTGGAGGGACGTCATTTTTCATATTGATTTAAAGTAGGATTGTTTCTTTTATCTATATATATTTTGACTCTTTCCTGTTCCTTTCTTGGGGAACACCTCTTCCTCCTCCTTTCGTACTCATTTCTCTTGATTTCCACAATATGCAGTTTGATATTTGAAGTTAGGTTAATGTAAAATTTTATACTTTTGTATCAATTAATTTATTTCGTTAATGCTCTTGTAATACATAGTAATGCATGAATTTCCTCATGTTATGCCTGAGCTAAGTCATTGTAAGAAGCTTGGTTAATTTTCTTAAATTCCACTGAGTAACATATAGGCATTTAAAATTAAGTGGATTATTGTGCAGAAGCCCGAGCATCTTGGCGGATTATCCCTTAGTGCTGATAGTGAGAGCTCTGCGAGTGGATCACCTGCATCTTGTTCAAAAACTTCACAACATAAAGTTATGTTTACTGATGTAAAGGATGGGCGGAGAAAATCAGTCAGTAGATGGGGTGGTGATCCTTCAGTTGTTGATTCGCTTCCAGAAAGAACCCAAGCAGGTGACTTGTTTAGTGCAACTGCTAGAAGATGCCCTCTGCCACCAGTAAGATAGAGCTCCTAGACGCTAGTCTATTATTGCATTTACGCTGATTATGTTTCTAATTTAAGGTAATCATTAATAGTTTTTGTATCAGATGATTTTAAGGACTTTTTGGTATGGGTTCTGTTCCCTGTTGATATTATCAAAGAGGGTGCTTTGCTCTTATTCATTTTATAAGGTGTTTTCTGCTTATATTTTAGGGGTTTTTTGCAACTTTATTCCTGAGTTTTTGTATATTTGCAAGTATGCCCCTGTGTTTTTCTTATTTACATTCATGCCACTACATTTTGTGTATTATTTGCAATTTGTAGCCCTATTCTTCTCTTTTCTCCTCTCTTTCATTTTATAAGGTGTTTTCTGCTTATATTATAGGGGCTTTTTGCAACTTTATTCCTGAGTTTTTGTATATTTGCAAGTATGCCCCTGTGTTTTTCTTATTTACATTCATGCCACTACATTTTGTGTATTATTTGCAATTTTACCCCTAGCATCAAGATATGTCCATATTTCATTACTTTGAACATTTACATGTACCTTCGTCTAACTTGATTAAAATAGCAAAAAACATCTGAATGTTAAATCTCCTCTTATTATAGCACTAGCCAAATCAACTTAATTTGAATAGTGAAAATATTCTGATATCATATTCTCATTTTGTTTTGTTTTGTTTTTATGTTTTTTCTTTCTTTCTTGGTGGTTTGGTCAATAAATGTTTGAGTTGACGGAAATATTGACATGTTGAAGCTAAGGGTACAGTTGTAACGACTACACAAATCATAGGGACATGAATACCAATATGCAAAAGTCTCCTTTAGTGGTTGAATTAATAAATTAAATGTAATATAGCCAATGACTAAAAGAGGGAAAAAAAAAATCTGAGCCAAATGGCTAATGGACTATTTACAAAATATATAGGGACTGATATTATTTTAATATTAAAATGCCTAAAAAGTGTGTGGTCATTAGTTTCATATTTACAGTAGAAAACAAATCTAGATTCGCCACCATTGTGACCCTAACAGCTTTGTCATACGCAATGTCTCTTGTAGCCATGAAGGTATCCA